>JAXLNO010004557.1:0-109229 GCA_038087875.1 Malacoraja senta
ACATAGACTATATTGTGAGGTGGCTCCTAAGATGGAGAAGTGGTCCGAGTGTCCCATGAACTTTATAGTAGGAGGATGGTGCTGTACGGTAGCAGGTTGGTAGGGGACATCTGTCTCACTGGCGTTGAGTGCAAGGCCCATCCTCCAATGCTAAATGTACGAGTCAATGATGATTTGAAGCTCTGCCCCCAAAGGCATAGCCCTTGTCTGCAACAGTACCATCTACACAAAGGCGACTGAGTTTGAGGTGTTCTTGGTTCTGGAGTGGAGGCAATGTGGTTTGAACAGTTTTTCATTAGTCCTGTAATAGCTCCACCCAAGCAGGATTGTCAGCGTTGAGGTGCAACTGGCATGAAGCCATTTCAGCAGTGCATCAACACTAAAAACAAGTGTAAACGTGACACGATTCTAAGGAGGTTCTTAGCTCGAGGGAGTCATACTTTACTACACTTGTGTGTTGAGGTGGCCGTGACCCTAGATTAAGGTGCTTATATCTTTCAGCTGTAATTCCGCTCCAAGTGAAACTTTATACCAATACTGGGAAAGTGGAAACTAAATTTAACGTTAAATAAACGCCTGAGTGAATATTTTAAGTACAACCACCTAATTGAGGAAGAAGACTTCAGTAAATGACAATAGTGGTCAATGCATGAATTCACATTTTGCATAAATGACAATTTAAAATGAAACAGAAGCCATTAGGCAGCCTATTCAGCTTCGACTCCATTTGCCTCGGTAATCCTCCTAATATCACCACTGACAAACCGGCTCTAATGGACAGAGAGTGAGGATTGTGAAGGTAAAGATTATAAAATAGCATACCATAAAATGTGGTCTTTTCAGCGTTTAATTAGCCGTGACAAAAATTATATCTGCAACAATACCCACCACTTTTGATTTTTGCTTTTTAAAGCATTTGCAGTTATATTTAAAAAAAATACAAGTTACTTGCAAAACTGGTTTGCTTCCATCATCATGTTGTTATAAATCACAACAATCACAATATCAACAGGAACGATGTGGATCCCAAGGTGAAAGAACAATTATCGAATATTGTTAGTCTGAATAATTTTTTGCAGCAGGGTTGGCTGCCAGTCATATAGCATGCTCTATGTACATGATAAATCACGTGCCGACCTGTGTGCATCCTTTCAGAAACAGAGCCTTCAGTCCACCGCAGCCCCTCACCAGTGCTTGAATTCCATCCTTTGTTACCTGATCACACCAGGATATATTCAGCTGTTCTAGAAGCGGACATCCCTCACTAGAAATAAACAATTTAACAATGGTGAAAAAAGCGTGCTTCTAACTTAAACCATACAAGCAAAACGTCCCGCAATCAATATTCACCAGCGGAGTGGGTTGCCTATTGATGTGTAGAAAGGAAGTGCAGATGCTGGTTTACACCAAAGATAGACACAGAATGCTGGACTAACTCAGCGGAACAGGCAGCATCTCCTCAGTCTGAAGAAGGGTCTTGACCCAAAACGTCACCCATTCCTTCTCTCCAGGGATGCTGCCTGTCCCGCTGAGTTACCCCAGCATGTTGTGTCTATCCTCGGGCTGATTATTGAGTTGTAATACATACTCTAGTCAGAGTTTCAACTGAGTGAGGCTCTTGCGCAAAGTGAAAGATCGCAATAAACTATAAAGAAAACAGCAATAATGACATTGGTAAAAGCAAGACTTACTTTGAAACTTCAACAACCACAATCAATGGACTTGGGGCAAGTATTTACAGCATGTAGCAAGACCATGCCATAAAGAGAGACCAATAGCTTTACAAGCCATGAGAGCCAAGTTAATCCAAACCCTTAGTATATCATCGTATCAAATTATAGACCAAATGCAGGTTATATTGATTCTTTTCCCCACCAATATAAACAAGGCACAATTTGACAAGAAATGTCACCCTACCTTGTGCGTAATGGATGTTAATAATAGATTCCCTGAACCAGAAATTACAGAGAACTTCTGTAATCTAGTTCAACTTGTTTAGTTTAGTTTGGATACAGCATGGAAACAGACCTCACCGACCAGGCCAACCATCAATCACCCATTGACACTAGCCATATATTATCCCACCTTCTCATCAACTCCCTATACTCTAGGAGCAATTTTACAGAGGCAAATTAACCTACAAGACCGCACATCTTTGGGATGTTGGAGGAAATTAGGGCACCCAGCGGAAACACACATAGCCACAGGAAGAATGTGCAAACTCTGCCCAAATAGTACCCAAGATGAGGATCAAAGCTGGGTATCTGGTGCTTTGAGGCAGCAGCCTAATCAGCTGCACCATTGTATCCCCCCACATGTTCTTGTTACCTGTGTTCAACCAACTTTATCGGATTCGACCTGGGGATTTGCTCCGTATTAAATTAATTAAACATGCTATCGATCTTTCCTTGCTATTCTTCTTTACAGATGCCTCTGCCCTATCACATAAAGGGTTTGTGGGTCCTCTACTACGTCTAACCTCATGCAGGCATGGGTGGCAATTTTCTAAGGGAATTCAGCGAGCGTGTGTTTCACCACTGGAGTCCAGTATCGAGGCACGCCTAGGTGATCATGGGAGTTTGATAATTCCATATCTGGACCAGAGCTCCAAACTTTTCCGAATTCCAACCCAATGTAATGATCAACTTAACCGAGGAATAGCACTGGAGATCAGCAGGAAGCTATAAACCAAAGTCAGACTGAGCACGTTTAATTTCCCCTGTGGCCCAGTCACACATGTATATCATTTTGCTGGTTGCAATGCTCCAAAGTCAAATGGCCCTTTCCAGTTGTGCTGACAACAATCCCATGTTATTTCTTTGCAAAATAGAAATCTATTGCAATCTATTTGCAAATCTATTGTAAATGACTCCCAGGTGACACAAACTATCAAAGGAAGGAATAACACTCTCCAGAGAGCACTGCAGTAACCAGGAATTGGAACTGAAATTATGGGAAGAACGAAAAATTTCAGTTTCAAAGAAATATTAAAATCAATGCACATGATTAAAGTGTCAGCGCGGTATTTAATCTAACCATGGGGATCATTTAATATGGATACTTTCAAGGTTGTTTGCACAATTGATGGAAGATTTTGCAGCCTCCTGCTGTGGGCATTGGTGATAGCACAAGCACTTATTGCCCATCCCTGAAGCGAGTGTTGCTTTTATTTTGCTGCTATTTTTCAGAATGGCTTTCATGGCCTCTTCACACGGAAGTTAAGGGGGACCAGATAGAAATTGAAAAAAACATGGGAAGCACAGATAAGATAAATATTAGAATAGTTGCCCCAGGATGGAAATCTCAAATGCTAGAGAGCATAGCTTTAAGGCAAAAGTTTAGAGATTTACAATGCAGGTTGCTTTTTTTTTTTTTTAAACACCGAGTGGCAAGTGTCAGGTGTCAGGAACACACTGCCTGAGAAAGTGGTGGAAGCAGAAACAAGAAGCATTTAGACTGACACACAAAGACAGAAAATGGAGGAATATTGACCATGTGCAGGCAGACGTGCACTATAAATTGGCATCAAGATCAGCACAGACCCATGGCATCAATAGTCAACACTATTCTGTTCCTTGCCTACTTTATCGCTGATCTTGTCTTTCATTCTTGCCACTGCTCCCCCATTTCCACATCTCTGAACTAGCTTTAAAGCTTTTTACATCTATTTTCTCTGCTGATGCAGAGGACTTCCAATACTTTCCTTTTGTAGTTTAAAAATACTCTGGAGTATTGCGTACAGTTTTGGTCTCCTAATTTGAGGAAGGACAGCCTTGTGATTGAGGCAGTGCAGCGTAGGTTCACGAGATTGATTCCTGGGATGGCGGGACTGTCATGTGAGGATAGACTGAAAAGACTAGGCTTGTATTCACTGGAGTTTAGAAGGTTGAGGGAGGATCTTATAGAAACATATAAAATTATAAAAGGACTGGGCAAGCTAGATACAGGAAAAATGTTCCCAATGTTGGGCGAGTCCAGAACCAGGGGCCACAGTCTTAGAATAAAGGGGAGGCCATTTAAGACTGAGGTGAGAAAAAACTTTTTCACCCAGAGAGTTGTGAATTTGTGGAATTCCCTGCCACAGAGGGCAGTGGAGGCCAAATCACTGGACGGATTTAAGAGAGTTAGATAGAGCTCTAGGGGCTAGTGGAATCAAGGGATATGGGGAGAAGGCAGGCACGGGTTATTGATTGGGGACGATCAGCCATGATCACAATGAATGGCGGTGCTGGCTCGAAGGGCCGAATGGCCTCCTCCTGCACCTATTTTCTATGTTTCTATGTTTCTAAAAATAAACAAGCCTATTTGTTTGGATTAAAAGGGGGAAATGTAGCCATGTGCTTGAGTATTTTAAGAATATTCACTCGCAACACAAAATAAAGTGCATGAGATTGTTAATGCTTTGTTTTGTTCCATGTTGGCGATTTTATGAGTTGTGGGAACACAATTTCTCAATTAAATTGCTACTCTTCAGAATAGTTTAGCCATTTCACGCAAATGCCATCAGATTAGTCAACTGATAATTATTCATTAAATCAGTGGAATGTCTAACATTACGTTAATTTACTGAATGGGAATGCTAAATGCAAGAACAGATGTGGGATTAAAGGCACAGATAACTTGCAAAAACCTTTAAGAAACAAAGTAAACGTGGTAACAAGAAGGTCAATCATTAAAACTCACCTCAGAGCCTTCAAAGAAAAGTTTGTGATCGACGTGCATGACGCTAGATCCAAACTTTTTAGCTTCGAGCAAAATTTACTTAGACTAGTACAGGTTCTACACAGCAAGAAAACAAAAGATGATCAAGAATCCATTTTAAGTGCACAATACCAATTTTCCAACAATACTGTCCAAGGGATCTCATTCTTCTCTCTTTATGCCATTGTTGTTGGGAGAACAAAGGAGGAGCCCGAGTACTTTGTGACTTTGTCAGCGCCATAGGTGGCCCCTATTTGCATACCTTGAGTATGTAAGCAAAGAACTTCATTGTGCCTTGTCATATGTGACATACACTTCTTCCCATCCTGCTTCCTGTAAAGACTATCCCCTACTCCCAATTCCTCAGTCTACTCCACATCTGCGCCCAGGATGAGGTTTTCCATACTAGATCATCGGAGATGTCCTCATTCTTTAGAAAACGGGGGTTCCCCTCTTCCATTATAGATGAGGCTCTCACTAGGGTCTCCTCGATATCCCGCAGCTCCACTCTTGCTCCCCCTCCCCCCGATTCGCAACAGGGACAGAGTCCCCCTTGTCCTCACCTTCCACCCCATCAGCCGTCGCATATAGCATATAATTCTCCAACACTTTCACCACCTCCAACGGAATCCCACTACTGGCCATTATCTTCCCATCTCCACCCCTTTCTACTTTCCGCAGAGACCATTCCCTCCGTAACTCCCTGGTCAACTCGTCCCTTCCGACCGAAACCACCCTGTCCCCAGGTACTTTCCCCAGCGACAGCAACACTTGTCCCTTTACCTCCCCCTCGACTCCATCCAAGAATCCCAACCGTCTTTCCAGGTGAGGCAGAGGTTCACTTGCACCTCCTCCAAATTCATCTAATGTATCCGCTGTTCCAGGTGTCAACTTCTGTACATCGGCGAGACCAAGCCCAGGCTCGGCGATCGTTTTGTTGAACACCTCCGCTCATTCTGCCTTAACCTACCTCATCTCCCGGTTGCTCAGCACTTTAACTCCCATTCCCAATCTGATCTTTCTGTCCTGGGCCTCCTCCATTGTCAGAGTGATGCCCAGCGCAAATTGGAGAAACAACACCTTGGGTAGCTTACACCCCAGCGGTATGAACATTGACTTCTCTAACTTCAAATAGCCCTTGCTTTCCCTCTCTCTCCATCCTTTCCCCCTTCCCAGTTCTCCCACCAGTCTTACTGTCTCCAACTACATTCTAAACGTAATAAGAAAGAAATTGCCTCTTCATTTTTTTCTTTCAGTAGATGTTGGACCAGGAAATCAAACACAAAATGCTGCCGTCTTTGAAAATTACCCGCACATTATGGCATCAGAGGAATAGCTTATTATTGATTCATCCATCACTTCTTTACTTTCCACTCTTTCAAACTTTCATTGCAGCTTAATTTCATGACCTTTACCATTCATTTACATAGGCCCACAGAAAGCAAAGACTGCAAATTATTTTCAAATTATTAAATTTTACTTACGCATCTGTGATTTTTGTGCATCCATTCAAATTTAACTGTTCGATATTCCTGCAATTCTGAGCAAAGGTCCTGGAACAATAGAGTGTTGATGCAACTTACACTTTTGAATTGCAATGCAAAATTAGAAAGAGAAACTTTCTACTAAACCAATCATCCCAGGAATCTTGATGGATAATACATCTTTGTTGTATTATCAATTATATAGTTCTTGCAGAAACTAGGCCTGGACAATATTTCAGATATTGTCTCGGCAGAGCCCTATCCAATTGGAGCACAATATCCCTAATCTTCTCTTCAAATTATTTTCCAATAAAGACCATCATACAAATTTCCTCTCCAGTTGCTTGCTTTCTGCAGGTTAACTTTCAGGCGATTTGGAAGGAACATGCAACATAATGGACCAACAACACCCTCTCCACCATCTAACCTGCCTTACCTACCTATCTACAACTCCTCGATGACACGGTGCTGCATACAGTATTCATAGCCGTCCCATAATTTATTTTCCCACAGTATAAATGAGTCACCAGCATTCAATTACCAGTTCCGCTGGTTAACCAATTACCAAGACGACGCAAGGCTAGTTCACATACTGCATTACATCACTGTGATGTAAAATTGTACGGTTAAGATAATTGAAATGTAAAACTAATAAATGTATCTCCTCATGACTAAAACCAGCCATCATTGATTGGCGAAATATCACATGGACATTTGGTCTGGCAGACTGTTACACAGTGCAGCAATAATGAAGCTGACAAGGTCCTTCATTAGGAGGCAACTTGCATGCACAATAAACATGGTTAAGCTACAGAAATCTTTCATACAGATGAAAGGAGGCAAATATGCATGGCCAGAGTACAATTGTTTAATCAGTCAAGGGTTAAGAGCTATATATGATCAAGCGGAATGAGTATTGTGGACTGAAAGTGTTAATTAGCCATGGCTAGCTGGCTTTTATTTCCCTAAATCTATCACGAATAGCCATTAACATAGGTATGTTCAAAGTCAGTTTTTGTTCTCTTTTTGTTACCAAGATACAGCACAGAACGCCACAGGAGATCCCTTTTCCCTGTGGCTATCAAACTGTACAATTCCTCCCCCTTCTGTCGTGGGGTAGACGACAGTAGATGAGGTTGGAGGAGGTGCAAGTGAAACTCTGCCTAACCTGAAAGGACTGTCTGGGTCCCTGGACAAAGTCGAGGGAGGAGGTATAGCGACAGGTGACGCATCTTCTTCGGTTGCAGGGGAAGGTACCTGGGGAGGCGGTGGGAAGGGATGAGTTAACCAGGGAGTTGCGGAGGGAACAGTCTCTGCGGAAGGGGGAAAGGGGTGGAGTTGGGAAAATGTGGCTAGTGGTGGGATCCCGTTGAGGGAGGTCGTGGAAATTTCATAGGATTATGTGTTGTGTTGCCTTAATGTAATATCCATCGATATTCATACAGTGCAATGAGATTGATGCATACTTTGGTGTTTAGTTTCGATTGTGGAAACAGGCCCTTCAGCCCACCAAGTAAGCACTAACTAGCGATCACCTGTGCAGACTATTTCTATCCTACACACTAGGGACAATTTACAGAAGCCAGTTAACCTACACACCCGCACGTCTCTGGAATGTGGTAGGAAACCAGAGCACCCGGACAATACCCCCGCGGCCACAAGGAGAACAGACAAACTCCATACAGACGGCACCCATAGTCAGGATCAAACCCGGGACTCTGGAGCTGCAAGGCGGGAACTCTATGCTACGCTACATCAGGAAGCATAAAACGGAATGGAAATCGTGATAATTCTGTTTCATAACCCCAGATAAACTTTGATCTAAATGAATGAATAATCTAAATGAATGAATAAGCTTAGAAAGTTCAATGGCCCACTCTTCTTACTGAAAGGCTGCAGCAGCAGGCACTCAGCTCTCCGTGTCTCTTCCAATAAAGTCACCACATTCACAATTCTAGATGTTATTTGTCCAGGAAGCCTCAAAGATCAGAACATGGATTTCAGTTGCAGGAAACTCAATGCTGTGTTTACAAGGCATACCGCATGAGCGCAAATGCACTCCTTTAAACCAACGTACTTGCACCAAAATACGTGGATCCATGTTTTGAGCAAGAAAAGTGGGAGTGCCTTCAACAAAACTAACACACCAGCCAGAACCAATCAGTATATCATCCCTTAACAGTCTTGTTTTTTTGGCCATCATTTAAAAGAATTCAGGAAGGATGGTCCTATATCAACACATGTAATAGTTTTAATGTACAGGTTTACCTTAAAGAGTTGTCTCCCACTCCAAGGCATCCTCTCAGACTAAGTTTTCGTAAAAAACCACCGCATCTTTTAGAAATATTCTCTACTACTCGGCCCTGTGTCCAAGAAAAGAAACAATTTCAAATTCAGGAATTTGACACGATATAGAAGACATTTTCACAATGAAGATTATGAATTCAATAGTTTTCATAACCCGAATTAGAAAATAAACATTTCTCCTTTCAAAATCTGATAGAAACAGTCAATATTTTAAATTAAAACCTCATTCCATAATAAGATGAAGATAAATGTACAAACTACGAAATTAAGAAAGTGAAAATGACAAGTTAACAATTTGGAGACAGATCCTTGATTTCCTGGATTCTGAGAAAAAACACTTTAGTAGACGAAAGTTGAAGACAAATATTGTTTTTAAGCTGTAAAATTAATGTCTAGAAAAGGACCAACTCATAATAAAATCTCCTCACTTCTGCACTTTGACTTTAAAAGGTTCTTGTCCAAGTTCCCACATGAACTTGGCATTGAAGACCTATCAGAATGTCGCATTTCCACATAACTAACAAAAATACTTCTGTATTTTTACACCAAACCACGCAAGCTATCCAATTTACCCAAACATGTTTGTGCGGCAGATGATGAGAGCTAGAATCGGCGTAATAAAATCAAAAAAATGTACAGTATGTTCTAGGACAATAAGATTAGCAGCAGAAATATTTTATAATGAAAAGATTTGTTCAACAAAGGGTGTACAGGTTACGAAAAGTTAAGAAGCCAGTGGAATGACAGGTATGCTGTATGACTGCCAATTTGAGCATTATGGGCGGTTCAACTGTCAGCGAGATGGGCAGAGTGTAAATGGCGAGCAGTCTAGACATAGTTGAAAACAGAAAGATTTTGGCATTCCACAGAGGGCTCAAGAGCATCCGGAAAGACAATTTCAGATTTCAGAACTAAATTGGCCAGGACTGGAAAGAGTCAGCAGACCCTTCATAGGGTTCAGTAAAAGATATGGAGATGTGCGGACCAAGTTGGTGACAATTTGCGCCACCTTTCCTCCTACTACCTTAAATAAAGGTTATAGGTTCTGGAGAATTTACAATATACAAATAGTTTTAGCAGATGCAAAATCCAGACAATGATTGCAGGCAATGTTCATTGCACACAGAGCCAATGTTCACTGCACATAGATCCATGGAACAAAAATGACGTCTCGTGCAGAACATAATGGACCCAGTATAGAATGGGACTCAATTCACTAACTGCAAGCCTAAAATGAATTTCTATGAAGTATAAGTACAGTAAACCCTTGTTTTGGACCCTGTTAATGGACCTCGATATAACGGATTTCTGTTACAGCGGACAGACCTTCCCACGGCTGCCCACGCCACCCCCAGCTCCCACCGACACCCTGCCAACGCAACCCCTGACCGTTTCCCCGGCCACGCCACCACCACCTGTATTGCTGTATTGAATCTTTGGAGCTTAAGACGAGTAATGCTTTGTTTTAATGTTTCAGCTGAAAAAAGGAACCTCTGCCAGGGCAGTTCTTGCTCAGCCTAAATTTTATTGTTGGGTCTCCACATATGAAATGCCATCTATTACACTCAGTTATAGCGGACAATCGGAAATAACGGACATCATTCTTCTCCTCAATGGTGCGTTATAACGAGAGTTTACTGTATATGCAAGATCGTTAAATGCTCATGCAATCATGCTGCTCTTACAATAAGGTACCAAGTTTGTCTTAGCTTCTATAAGAATTTGTTTTTAAGTTCTAAATTAAGACTGAGCACATTCATTCCTCCCTTTATGTCGTTTCTCAAGTGGTCTCTATTTCCAAAATACTTTTTTTTTTATGAACACTTGCTACTAGTACAGTGTACATCAGTAAGAGAACTCAAACACAGAACATCTAAATGGAGAGAGACTGCAAGTCAGTGAAGTACGGGGGGGGGGGGGGGGGGGGGGGGGGAAGAAAAATCTAGGTGTTTGGGTACATGAACACAAAAAAAAGGTGGGAGATTGCAACCTTCACGTGGTCCGCCCTGTTTCGACGAGTGCAATAAACCTGGCTTGCACAATCAAATAAGATCAAATAGAACAAGTTGTCCTACAACTTTAGGCTGTGCACGCTATACGCAAGAAGAAGAACAAAAAAACTAGCAGAAAAGTCCAATATATAGTTAAGGTGGCAAACTACATTTTGCTCTTCATTGCAAAGTAGTTGGGAAAATAGAGAGTTTTCTCATTACATTTGTCCAGGGTATTGATGGAGCCTCATCTGGACTAGAAAATAAGATGCAAGGCATTTAAAATGGAGGTGCGTAAACATTTATTCTCACAGATTCAATACTTTATGGTATGACAAATAGATGGTGGAGAATATCCACAATCCTCTGCCCTGATGGGTGATGGAAGCTGGATCATTAAAAGTATTTAAAGTGGAGGTGGATAATTATTTGAAAGATTGAGAAATAGAGATGGAACAGAAGAGTTAAAGACAGCATAGGTCAACCATGATCATATCAAATGGCAGGACATGCTGAAAGGCTTGATGGCCTACTCTGCTTCAATTTTCTTGTGTTCTTGCCCCCTGTGGAATCTATTAACAATGTGTGTCCACTCCCCTATTTTTAATTCAACCCAATGCCACACTGCATGATGGTGAAATCACATTGATCATCTTGTTCCATATGTTCTGCCTCATCAATTGAATGTCCAGGGGAGCTGCACAGCACTGGTCGGGTCCTTTCTAGCAAGGCAAAATGAGGACAAATATTTGGTCCAGCTCCCATACCAAGAAGATAGTGCCAGGTTGGCATTAGCCAAGATTCAAGGGTTCTCAGAACCATGTGTGCATTTGGCTGGTGTAGGGAAGATGGGAGAGCACAGCTGCTTGATGTTTTTGTGTGGGCACATGTGCCAGAGGCTCGGGAGAAGAATTTATCAGATTTCTCTCACAGAACAAGAGAAAAATAAAATGTGTAATTGCTATTAGCAAGAATCTGTGGAATTGATTTTGAGCTAGTGTCACTCACAGGGAATCAGTGTTTAGCAACAGAACAAAATTAGACCTCTGTCTTGTGTAGTGCACACAATATAGGGCACCCTGGAACACAATATAGGGCATTTTTGAGCAAGGTAACAACACTCTAGGCATATACATATCGTAAGCCCTTGACAAAACTGCAAATAAATCAGTAGGTTGGAGTACATTTGCAGATGGTTACAGAATTTCGCTTTTGCATTATGCTGCCTGCAACATAAAACTATGAGACTCAGAGAATAAATTAAACAGACTCAACTTCCTACTGAAATCTTATACCTGGCGATTCATTACTATAAGAGCTCTTAAAACTGCAAAAGTATCTCTGAAATGAAACTATGTTTATATATTCTGTTGTGCCGCAGCAAGTAAAAATTTCATTGATCTATCTGGGACATAAAACAATAAAACACTCTTGACACCAGTTCTAATCAAGAATTTGTCTATCTCTGCCTTAAAAATATCCACTGATGGCCTCTGAGTGGCAATGAGTTCCACAGACTAACTACCCTCTGACTAAAGAAGTTCCTCCCCACCTCAGCTTTTTAAAAGAGAGCCCTTTAATTCTGAGGCTATAACCTCTGGTCCTGGACTCTCCCACCAGTGGATACATCCTTTTCACATCCACTCTATCTATGCCTTTCATTATTCTGTAAGTTTCAATGAGGTCCCCCCTCAACCTTCTAAACTCCAGCGAGTACAGGCGCCAATCGTATGCTAACCTTCTCTTTCCTGGAATCATTCTTGTAAACCTCCTTGGGACACTTTCTAGAGCCAGCACATCCTTTCTCAGATATGGGGTCCAAATTTGCTCACAGTAGGATATGTTACCCTAGATATATCACCGAAAAATATTCCAACATAACTGATTAAGCAGAGAATGCATGACACATTCATTCTGGCCAATGCAGTTATTTCCTTGTTGGCTCTAGTTAAGTATGCTTTTCTTTATTTGATATTACAAACTAAAGCTGTTAACTGGGTGGAGTTGGCTAATGGGGAAAACTGGGGAGAAAACAGCCAAGTACTTTTTTTTGATGATAAGCATCACTTTGGAACAATTCCCTTTTTGAGATTTAAGGTTTTTGTTTAGTAATCTGCTTACTTACTATCGCTCTTTCTTCTTGTCACATCAGAATGAATTTGGTTTTAAGCATTTTTTTCTCTCTTAGATTTCTAAACAATGCATCAATTGATGCAAACAGAGCTCACATTAGTAAGAGTTATTATGGTGCCCAGCTGAGATTCAATCACAAGTCTCCAATTGCATGCTTGAAAATTAGCTCAAAGGAATAGAACTTTAAATGATACTATCAAGACAAAAGCATCAATTGGGCAACTGCAGTATAAGCTCATTCCTTACACCAATATTCAACTACTGTCTGCCTAACTTAACAAATCCGAGTTAATTCCTACAAAGTAACTTTGTGCATCAAAAATCCCACAACTATTGAACAGCATTTGTAGTAATTATTGGGAGTGAAGTATGTCTGTGGAGAAAATGACTATAATATTCCATAAACAAACTAAATATCAAGTGTGTAAGAAGGAACTGCAAATGATTGGTATTTTTGTTGATAGAACTAGGTGGAAAAACAACCCTTTGCTCTTCTGTTAGTGGTATGTTACGGTATCAGCCATTGGGAAAGGGCAGCAGTGCCTCAGAGCATTATTTCAATTTAAAAAAATATTCTTCAAAATGCCTGCAGCAATAAAACATTGTCTCGAGACTGGGAGTGGTCCTTGAATATACAGCCTCGTGACTGTACAAGGAGCATCATCAACCAAGTCAAACTAACAGAGTAAAGAAATAAATTGGGTTTCTTATTAATGGGGAGTAATGCATTTGTAAGTAGCAAAATGTTATTAAGATTTTATTTGATGGCTCAAATTGTGCAGGCTGTCCATCCAGACCTTCATGATGATCAAAGAACATTGTAACTACAGCTTTATGTGTAGTTGTAATCAATTTAAACAAAAGATCATTTCAATTAGTTTTGCTTTGAAAAATGTAGTTTCCATTCTCCGGGGTGTCTTGTACATTGTACCTCTATATCTCTTTGGAAGTCAAACAGATCGATCCGTTGCCAGTTACTACCATCCAGTGCCAGGACATTCCAGTACTGAAAACACAAAAATAATTCAGTTAATCTGAGAAAATGTAAATAAAGAGGGATGCGAATAAACAAAGTGTGAATAATATTTCCTTTTTGAGATTGTGTGCATAATAAAAATAATTTCCTGACAACGTAGTGCAATAAGTTTTATCCAAACCAGTTGTAACTAAAGCTTCTACCAGGTTCAGTGGTCTGACAGAGTAATATCTATATCTATCTATCTATAAAACTCTGTGGCTGCCTGACTTGTGTCTGCCTGACTTGTGTCCACCTGACTTTCACCAAATCCCCTTTGATACCGCCCCTGGCCCACACAGCGCGCGGGGAAAGGCCCATATTTTGTACCATTTCCAAAGAGATGACATTTATCTTTACGAATAGCCACTCCTGATTAAATTTGGTCGTGTTTATGTACACGTTTTTTAAATTAAATCCACCCCCCCCCCCACCCCCACGCGATTTTCTCCGAAAACGACGCCATCTTTTTTTCCGCCGATTTTCTCCGAAAACGACGCCATCTTTTTATCGCCGATTTTCTCCGACTTTTCCCGAAAACGACGCCATCTTTTTTTTCCAGTTCTGAAGCACCTTCGGGAAAAACACCCGTGAAGCACTTTCGGGGATCAGACCCAACGGGTCTGCACTTGGTCTAGTGATCCCATAAAACTGTAGTCATAAATTACAGACACCAAACCCTTTTTAGTAAATAATTTGGGAGTACGTTAATCCATTGAAATCAGAATATCTCTGAAGATTTACAATTATCGAGGAATACATACAAATCTGTTTTAAATGTTTGTCTGAATTCCTCTTTCCCCGTCTACTCTCCTCATGTGCCATTTATAATGAGAATGTTGGTACATTGAGTAGCATCTCAAAAATCCAAAACGTAAAATGTCACGTTGGAGCTACTGCCTTACAGCACCAGAGACCCGGGTTCAATCCTGACTACAGGTGCTGTCTGTACGGAGTTTGTACAATCTATCCATGACCATGCAGGTTTTCTCTGGGATCTTCAGTTTCTGCCCACACTCCAGAGACGTACAGGTTTGCAGGTTAATTGGCTTGGAGTAAATATAAAATAAATTGTTCCTAGTGTGTGTACGGCAATATTAATGTACGCGGATCGCTGGTTGGTGCAGACCTGCCGGTGGGCCGAAAAGGCCTGTTTCCACATTGTATCTCTAAACTAAACTAAACATGAAGGCAATCCTAATCCTGATTCTTCTTTCTTTGCAGCAGGAGGAATTGCTTAAACTAAAACATGGGAAAGTTTTCTTCATTTAAGAATCAGGGTGTTGGATTATCAGCAACATTTTTCACAGTTTTTTCTTAATTCCATCAGTATCTTTGCAGTATATATGTCCAAATAAATAAATACTCTGGTCCCATTAAAATAGTATTGATGGACAATAAAACTTTACTCAAAATCACCTCCCCATTTCTTTTTATACAAGGCTGTAGTCCTATTGATTAGTGATTGCATTATCAATTGCAGCAATGCATTAACATTTCAGCCTGCATTAGATGATTAGCTACATATTGAGCTTTGCTATAACTTGCGTCAGTTCTGTTCAAATTTCCTATCATCTGGTAGCTCCATAGAGCTTAAGTCGATGAGTTATTAAGTAATAAACTAATCAAATCGCATTTCATTTGCAGTGAAATATCCTTCCTAAGGGGCCAAGTTTCAAAGTTGCTTCAATTCATTGGCTGGATGCTTGGAGCCTAGTGCCGAACAGACTATATTGCATCTGTTTTGTTACAAAGATGTCATACTAAACTTGAAAAAGAACAACTAACTAGGTCTCCAAGGAAGCTCAAGACATTATGAGTACGCCCTATGGGAACACAATTGCAGGAAACATCACAGCAATGTGACAGTTCGCAACAACTAAAATTACACAGGTGGAGAAATGAATTTCCATACTTATTTCTAATGGCAAAATGCTGTGCTATAATTAAACTGTTGTACCTGCTTACTTGCTTAAATCTTTACAAAATCAATTGGGATAACACTTAATGGTGTTATTTGTCTGTCTCCTCACGATGAAAAAGTCAACAGCACTAACGTTGAACATGACAGATACAGATATATGCCCACTGTCACTTTTCATGCCAAAGTCACAGCTTTTTTGACCTTGTTGTGCATGCTTGTGCAAAATGCTACATTAGACAAGACAATAGCTGCAGGAGTAGGCCATTCGGCCTTTCGAGCCAGCACCACCATTCACTGTGATCATAGCTGATCATCCACAATCAGTACCCCGTTCCTGCCTTCTCCCCATATCCCTTGACTCCACTATCTTTAAGAGCTCTATCTAACTCTCTTGAAAGCATCCAGAGAATTGGCCTCCACTGCCTTCTGAGGCAGAGAATTCCACAGATTCACAACTCTCTGGGTGAAAAAGTTTTGCCTCATCTCTGTTCTAAATGGCCTACCCCTTATTCTTAAACTGTGGCGCCTGGTTCTGGATTCCCCCAACATCGGGAACATGTTTCCTGCCTCTAGAGTGTGCAATCCCTTAATAATCTTATATGTTTCAATAAGATCTTTCTGAGCAACCTTCCTTACATTGAGCAACCTTTTGTTCCAGGATATACACCAGAAGAACTCCTGCAGTGAGGTCCTAGAGCTGAGATATGCAGCTTTCAATAAACAACAATGCAAGAGTTTATTTTTCAATATCAGATTTTCCCAATAATCACACACAGTACTACATAAACATTGTCAATTGATACTAATTGACTCATCCTCTTAACTTTAAAAAATACCGGATTTCTCTCAAAAGTTAAATTGTGTGCAATCTTTCAATAAACCTTCAGTAAGTTTCTCCAAAGGGCAATTGACAATGAAGTCATTTGCCCAACTTAACCACTCAAAAGGGCTCTACAGTTTCACTCTCTCAGACGACAACTTTGCGAACGAATCCCCAAACAGTGATTCAAAATTGTTTTTTATTTGTTTAATGATTGTAGTTGCCCACGAGATGGAGGAGAAAAAGTCTTTAAAATAACACCCACAAGACTTCAAAATGTATAACTTAATCACCTTGGAGAAGAAAAGCTTGGTGTTCAGTGTTTGCTGTTGCTCAGGCCATTGAAGGCGGTTATTGGTTTCACAGCACTTCACTGAACAACGTCCACTGATCGAGTATTCTTTGTGTGTTGGTAACATAGATACATAGAAAATAGGTGCAGGAGTAGGCCATTCGGCCCTTCGAGCCTGCACCGCCATTCAATATGATCATGGCTGATCATCCAACTCAGTATCCTGTACCTGCCTTCTCTCCATACCCCCTGATCCCTTTAGCCACAAGGGCCACATCTAACTCCCTCTTAAATATAGCCACTGAACTGGCCTCAACTACCCTCTGTGGCAGAGAGTTCCAGAGATTCACCACTCTCTGTGTGAAAAAGTTTTTCCTCATCTTGGTCTTAAAGGATTTCCCCCTTATCCTTAAGCTGTGACCCCTTGTCCTGGACTTCCCCAACATCGGGAACAATCTTCCTGCATCTAGCCCGTCCAACCCCATAAGAATTTTGTACGTTTCTATAAGATCCCCTCTCAATCGCCTAAATTCTAGCCAAGTCTATCCAGTCTTTCTTCATATGAAAGTCCTGACATCCCAGGAATCAGTCTGGTGAACCTTCTCTGCACTCCCTCTATGGCTATAATGTCCTTCCTCAGATTTGGAGACCAAAACTGTACGCAATACTCCAGGTGTGGTCTCACCAAGACCCTGTACAACTGCAGTAGAACCTCCCTGCTCCTATACTCAAATCCTCTTGCTATGAAGGCCAACATACCATTCGCTTTCTTCACTGCCTGCTGCACCTGCATGCCTACTTTCAATGACTGGTGTACCATGACACCCAGGTCTCGCTGCATATCCCCATTTCCTAATCGGCCACCATTTAGATAATAGTCTGCCTTCCCGTTTTTGCCACCAAAGTGGATAACCTCACATTTATCCATATTATACTGCATCTGCCAAACATTTGCCCACTCACCCAGCCTATCCAAGTCACCTTGCAGTCTCCTAGCATCCTCCTCACAGCTAACACTGCCCCCCAGCTTAGTGTCATCCGCAAACTTTAAGATGTTGCTTTCAATTCCCTCGTCCAGATCATTAATATAAATTGTAAATAGCTGGGGTCCCAGCACTGAGCCTTGCGGTACCCCACTAGTCACTGCCTGCCATTGTGAAAAGGACCCGTTTACTCCTACTCTTTGCTTCCTGTTTGCCAGCCAGTTCTCTATCCACATCAATACTGAACCCCCAATACCGTGTGATTTAAGTTTGTATCCTAATCTCTTATGTGGTACCTTTTCGAAAGCCTTCTGAAAGTCCAGATACAACACATCCACTGGTTCTCCCCTATCCACTCTACTAGTTACATCCTCGAAAAATTCTATAAGATTCGTCAGACACGATTTACCTTTCGTAAATGCATGCTGACTTTGTCCAATGATTTCACCACTTTCCAAATGTGCTGCTATCCCATCTTTAATAACTGACTCTAGCAGTTTCCCCACTACCGATGTTAGACTAACTGGTCTGTAATTCCCCATTTTCTCTCTCCCTCCCTTCTTAAAAAGTGGGGTTACGTTTGCTACCCTCCAATCCTCAGGAACTACTCCAGAATCTAAAGAGTTTTGAAAAATTATCACTAATGCATCCACTATTTCTGGAGCTACTTCCTTAAGTACTCTGGGATGCAGCCTATCTGGCCCTGTTGATTTATCGGCCTTTAATCCATTCAATTTACCCAACACCACTTTCCGACTAACCTGGATTTCACTCAGTTCCTCCATCTCCTTTGACCCCTGCTGTTTCCGGCAGATTATTTATGTCTTCCTTAGTGAAGACGGAACCAAAGTAGTTATTCAATTGGTCCGCCATATCCTTGTTCCCCATGATCAATTCACCTGTTTCTGACTGCAAGGGACCTACATTTGTTTTAACTAATCTCTTTCTCTTCACATATCTATAAAAACTTTTGCAGTCAGTTTTTATGTTCCCTGCCAGTTTCCTTTCATAATCTATTTTCCCTTTCCTAATTAAGCCCTTTGTCCTCCTCTGCTGGTCTCTGAATTTCTCCCAGTCCTCTGGTATGCTGCTTTTTCTGGCTAATTTGTACGCATCATCTTTTGCTTTGATACTATCCCTGATTTCCCTTGTTATCCACGGATGCACTACCTTCCCTGATTTATTCTTTTGCCAAACTGGGATGAACAATTTTTGTAGTTCATCCATGCAGTCTTTAAATGCCTTCCATTGCATATCCACCATCAACCCTTTTAGAACTAATTGCCAGTCAATCTTGGCCAATTCACGTCTCATACCCTCAAAGTTACCTTTCTTTAAGTTCAGAACCGTTGTTTCTGAATTAACAATGTCACTCTCCATCCTAATGAAGAACTCAACCATATTATGGTCACTCTTGCCCAAGGGGGCACGCACAACTAGACTGCTAACTATCCCTTCCTCATTACTCAATACCCAGTCTAGAATAGCCTGCTCTCTCGTTGGTTCCTCTACATGTTGGTTTAGATAACTATCCCGCATACATTCCAAGAAATCCTCTTCCTCAGCACCCCTGCCAGTTTGATTCACCCAATCTATATGTAGATTGAAGTCACCCATTATAACTGTTTTGCCTTTGTTGCACGCATTTCTAATTTCCTGTTTGATGCCATCCCCAACTTCACTACTACTGCTAGCTGGCCTGTAAACACCCACCAGCGTTTTCTGCCCCTTAGTGTTTCGCAGCTCTACCCATACCGATTCCACATCCTCCAAGCTAATGTCCTTCCTTTCCACTGCGTTAATCTCCTCTCTAACCAGCAACGCTACCCCACCTCCTTTTCCTTTCTCTCTATCCCTCCTGAATATTGAATATCCCTGGATGTTCAGCTCCCAGCCTTGGTCACCCTGGAGCCATGTCTCCGTGATCCCAACTATATCATAATCATTAATTGCTACCTGCACGTTCAACTCATCCACCTTATTACGAATGCTCCTTGCATTGAGACACAAAGCCTTCAGGCTTGTTTTTACAACGCTCTTACCCCTTATACAATTATGTTGAAAAGTGGCTCTTTTTAATTTTTGCCCTGGATTTGTCTGCCTGCCACTTTTACTTTTCACCTTGCTACCTATTGCTTCCGCCCGCATTTTACACCCCTCTGTTTCTCTGCTCACCCATTTAAGAACCCCACCACCTCTTATTCTCTGTTTATTATTGTTTTCTTCTTTCCCCCCTACATGTTGGGTCCGAGTGCTTTCCTTCTCTGCCTCCTGCCTCACACACTGTCTAATAGCATTCTCTATTTGAGTCCCTCCCTCCAACCATTCTAGTTTAAAGTAGCATTCAAAGTACTCCGGGTGTTTGACCAGAACATTGCACAATCCCATT
Source organism: Malacoraja senta (assembly GCA_038087875.1). Classification (NCBI taxonomy): domain Eukaryota; kingdom Metazoa; phylum Chordata; class Chondrichthyes; order Rajiformes; family Rajidae; genus Malacoraja; species Malacoraja senta. The sequence goes on from JAXLNO010004557.1 coordinate 20,040, forward strand.
CACCGCTACTCTCCTCCTACCACCCATCACCTTCCCCACACCCCAAATGGGCAGGTTCTGAACTTTGTTGGTGAATCATGTGCATTTTGTTGTCCATTGTTCAGCAGTGAGTGAACATATGCAGAAGACTCTTAGTTCAAAATCCCTCTTTACAATTTTATCCCCAGCACTTTTGAAAATTTGCCACATCCATATTTGCCTTCAGTAATCCTCATCTGCATCCTCATGTATTTCATCCGACTCATCTGAACTGCGAGTTGCTTCCTCCAGACCACATCCAGAAGTTTTTTTCTGGGTTGGCATGATTTGTAAATTTGACCAGTTTATAAAGCTATTGAGTCAGCTCATAAAATGTAACTGCATGGGGCCCCAAGACCAACTTTGAGGGATCCTTACGTAGCACTTTAAAATAACGCGTAACAAGTACATGACAATTTGTAGTCATCAGCTTTCTTTCACAACCCATCATGTCTGTACACACATTTTTCTCCAGGTATCATCTGCTTTATCTTATTCACCTAAACAAAGTCCATCCTAAATCTGCATCCAATAGTGTTTGCTTGTCCCATCAGCAGACATTGGCTGGGGAGGGGGGAGTAGTCGGGTGAATCTGAATGGGTTCCTTCGTAGTGACAAATGCGTGAAATTAATTAGCAAAAAAAGTGGAAAAAGAAACATTAGAATTGACCAAAATATAACCAGATACCGATTTAGAAATCCAGGGCATGAGAGTTATGGGCAGAACGATCTTGCCTTCCCTTCCAGCATGTCCTATTTTTAGCTAGCTTTGTTCTTTTACATCCAGAACAAGAGATCAGCATAAATTCAAAATCACAAAAGACTTTGCAAAGAAACACTCTTTTAATTAATGCCCCATGCGATAAACTGGGTTAGATGCAAAAAAATACAAAACTTCAGCAGATGCTTCACAATTTAATCAGTTTCTTCATGCGTACAAACCATAATTTGCTGATACCCAAAGTGAAACTTCTCAAGTCGTTCAAGAACAAAAATCGACCACAACTTTCAACTGGAGATTCATACTATTTTTACTCTGTTCACGTTTATTAGTAGTCTATGAACATAGACATAGAACAATAGCTTATTAACGGGGTCAGAGTGCAAACTTTTATATCGTCTATCCACATCTCGATTAGATTCTAACCAACATCCCTACCACCCTTCCCCCACCCCAACAGTCTTTCCCACCACAACAAATACAGGGATAACTTTGTTTTGAGGGTAAAGGGAAGGGAACTTGCCTCACGATATCTAGTCTTGGATCTCAGTTTAAAGTTATTGAGAAACCTTCTAAAAAAATTACTTAAAATTTTGTTCCAAGAATTATATTGGAAGCTCTCAATTTTCTCGGAAGGTTAACTATGACAATTTGGAGTGAAAAAACTTTTTTTTCCAGAATCATCACCAAAGCATCAAATATCTTGTTAAATTTAAACTATCCACAATTCTAACTGCAGCTTTCTCAATGGTGTACATAACTAAAATTATAAAAGCTTAAATATTTTGAAGATCATTCTTGAGCATTCTCAAAAACAAGTTTAAATTACGTTCATGACTTTAAACGTTTTTAGTTGACTAAAGGAGTTTATTTTCCATTGTTAACAAGATCACTACGACTTTGCTGATGTAGACCTGATATAGAAGTTTGCCTCGTATGGGGACATAGTTTATTTAGCTCCATTGTATTGTGTTGAAATGCACTGTAGGGTTTCCCAAAGAGCCAGCAGATAAATTATGCAGCTAAATTATTTTGAGCCATACAATACGAGGTTTATTCTCCAAATTGCGTCAATCTACTAATAGTTAGATTTAACATCCCAGGACTGAGACGCAAAACTGGTTTTATACAAATTTCAATCTTGATAATTTTTTTGCTGGAAACCTACACACAAAGTAGTTGTGCACAATGATCACACATTCCAGAGGCCACTAAAAACCCATGGATCAAAACCTGGCAACACAATTCATTCCAACAGGGAAAATTACAAACACCAAAGCAAGCCCATTGTAAAGTATCACACCAACTAGGTTGTCCACATAACACTAGCTCATCAACAGCATAGTTTGCATTATTTTACAATGAATACATCTTTGTATTTCCAGCTTTCAAGCTTTTGTTAATGTGCTCCTCCCTAGTACTTCAACAATAAATGCCCTTCCAAAATAGTCAGTAACTGACAACAACTCTTGCCAATTCTTCCCTCCACGATACCGAATCAGATGATTCCACCGGAGGCAAAAATCTGTATTAGTCTGAACTATTGAAAACTTGAATTCGCTTAGCCATTGCGGATAGCCTGGATCAGAGCTTTACAAAAATGCTAGAAAGATACTTGAAAGAAGCCTTACCCTAGAGACTTGAGCAGAGCGACACAAGGTGACTACGTCCAGAAAGGAGAATATTCTGTAGGAAGAGACAATGATTGAAACAGAACTGAAAAATAAATAGGCATAAATACACCGGCAATTTCATATTGGTGGTGCATAAGTCAATGCAAATATTGTAACTCCCACCATTAATAGTTTACAAAATAGCTTTAAGTTGTAGTGATAACAGTAATGGATTACCTAAGCTATAGAATCAGATCTCTGGATACATCACCACACAGGGCAAAATGGTAATCACAACTTTCATTTCTGATTGAGGGATCTCAGATGCTCTAGTTTTAATCAGTGAACCCAGAGGAGTCAGGAAATAAAGACAGGTAATTACTTCACCTTGGTGCTCAAACTCTGCTAGCAGTGTGCAGTAAAACCATATGAAATAAATGTTTGATTATTGGTGCAACAATTTCAGATCACCTGGCAGATCAGACAATAAATTTAAGATCAATATGTTTGAGAAAGATTAACATCTGGTCATATTCCAGATCACTGCAGTGTTTTAGGCTCTTACATTATAATGCACGTGGTACTGCCTTAATTAACATGCAATGTTGACCCACCCATTACATGGAATTAAACATAACATACAAAACAGAAATAGGCACATTTTCTGCAGAGTGTATGAGGAAATACATAAATATTTGAAAATACATGTAATTCCTACTTCCAGATTAGCAGTTCAAGCAGAACCTAGGAATTGCAAATGCTGGTTTACAAAAATTAAGGCACAAAGTGTTGGAGTAACTCAGTGGTTCAGGCAGCATCTCTGGAGAAAACCACATTTTGGGGCGGGATTCTTCTTCAGAGCTGAAGGACCTTAAGTCTGAAGAAGGGTATCGACCCAAAACATCACCCATTCCTTCTTTCCAGAGATGCTGCCTGTCCTGGGAGTTACTCCAGAATTTTGTGTTTATCTTCCCTGAAACGTACTGGCCTCACTAGAAAAATTGTTGTTCTACAAAGTACCATCCTGAAAAAAATGAATTAAAAGGTATTGGAGTATTAATAGAATACTATTAATAGAATAACATCTGTAAAATCAATAGTTCAGCAGTCGTGAGTACAGAATAATGGTGTGTCACTGTACATAGAGCAAGCTTAAGTGCCAAAGCCGACAAAATGAAAAGTTAACATTCATGCACTCGAGAACAAATGATGTTTATCTTAATAACCAACTGCTCAACATGCTCTCTAACACTGGACAGTGTTAAGACAGTGAAAGGCTGCAGATCTAGAGATTAACAAAGTTTCACAAAGATTTGAAACAATGAAATTAAATGAAAGAAAATGAAAACAGCCACGCTATGTTGGATAAGCTGAATTTTGTGCATAATGTGGGAAATCGGAGATTATCTACGGGAGTAAGAACACAAAAGAGAATCAGCTTGCCCGAAGTGCAGCTTTCAGGAGTCCTTGTACACGGAACACAAAGCAAGTAAGCAGAGCATGGAAACAGGCCCTTTGGGCCACCTAATCCATGCCGGCCTTCGATCACCTGTTCACACTAATTCTGTGCTATCCTACTTTCTCATCCATTCCCAACATACTAGGGGCAAGTTTTACTTTCACCGCGGAAAATTAAACTATAAACCCACGTCTTTGGTATGTGGGAGGAAACCGGAGCACCTGGAAGAACCCCACATAAACAGCCAGCACCCGAGGTCAGGATCGATCCTGGGTCTCTGGCACTGAGAGGCAGCGTTTCTACCAGTTGCGCCGTCCTAAAGCCGTTACCTCAATGCGGCACAGTGGTGCAGTGTACAATCCTTGGCTTTCTAGTTGCAAGAACTGCATTTAACAGTGAGAAAGGCTTGTGCTCCATCCCAGATTTGTGCACACTCAACTGTGCAATTTATAAAATTCATAATTCAATTTAATAATTTTACTTGATTGATCATGTGCAGTCACGCAGTTCTGACTTCCCAAATCTGTTTGAAACAAAACAAATCTTTTGTTTAAATAAGATGTTTACTTCACAAATATGGGCTAGAACTATGGAGGCAGAAAGATGGAAGAGAACAAAAGTTATTGTGCTCATCCCATCACTAAATGAGAAACCGGTGCTTAAACCCCCTGAAAGCTTTATTTGAATCAAATTATTAAACAATTTCCAGGGCACAATTGCCATAGAAAGAATGCTGATAGGAAATGAAGATACTAACTTCCTCCAAAGTAAATTACATGCAAAATAAATGTTCACATCTTTACTGATTCTATGAAATTAGTCGGAAAGACTCAAATCTCATGCTATTAACAATGTAAATAGAAGCCATGATTACTTGAATCTACACTACCATTCAATAAAATCACATTCTCAATCATCAGTCCACTTTATTACCCCGATTACTCTAGCTGAATTTCACTGATGTCTTTAAGTCTAACTGATCTCGGCTTCAAACTACTCAATGGCCAAGAATTCACAGTGAATTCCAAAAATTCACACTGAATAAAGAAAGGTAGACAAAATGCTGGAGAAACTCAGCAGGTGAGGCAGCATCTATGGAGCGAAGGAATAGGTGCGGTTTCCGGTCGAGACCCTTCTTCAGACTCTGAATAAAGAAATGTTAGTTACCTCAAAACCCACAGAATCAGAGTAAAATTTATGATATTTCCCATGATCAGCCATGTATCTATGTTGAAAAAATCTAGTTTGAGGTTGCAGATGATAAAAAATATTAATGCAAATCATTAAGCTTTATCCTCCAATTGAAAAAGCTAGTCATGGATATATAATAGGGTGACCAATTTCACAGATCACATCACGCCTCTAGCTCATCAACAACTCAAAATCCATCCTACAAACTTCAGTAAAATCAGGTCCGGTTGTGCCATTTTTGGTTTGGTTGAGGTTTGTAGTTTGGAAAGGACCGCCTTTCCTCAGCTACCAAATTAGCAGATAAATCATAGACTAGAACACTTTTGTTTGACAAGGTATGATGTTCATATTAATTATGGAAAACCATGGGTAGGGTAGCAAGTAGAAACAAGGAATTGCAGATGCTGGTTTACAAGAGGACACAAAGTGCTGCAGTAACTCAGCGGGCCAGGCAGCATCTCTAGATAGCATGGATAGGCGATATTTCAGTTCGTGACCCTTCTTCAGACTGAAATTCAGTATGGGAATGGGCCGAGGCATTATATAATCAGCAACCAGAAGATCCAGCTGGCCTTGGCGGACCGTGCGCAAGTGGCCAATGGTCATCACGTCTACACTTGGTCTTGCCTTTCCTGCCGGGGACTGAACCACAGCTTCAGCGGCGGCGGCGCAGCACTGGATTCACCGCGGAGCGGGCGATGCCTGCTTGGATTGCCATTTGAAGCTCCGGAGTGCTGGGCGGCGCTGACTTCAACATCGCGGAGTCCTGGAACCCTTTGCCGAGGGCCGCCAGCGTTGAATCTCCGACTTCGGGAGCTGTGGACTCCGGTAGGAAATGGCCGATTCGGATGTCCAAACCGTTGAGGTGGTTCTCCCGTTCCGACGTTGGAGTTCCATCATCCCAGCAAGGGGACCTGAACATCAGACCGCCCGTGGCGGCGACTGCGAGGGGTTTGGGACCCCCCCCCCTTACCACAGGTGAACAACGGAGGAGGATGACTGAATTTTAGAGCCTTCCCTCACAGTGGGAAATGTTGATTCCGCTGTGTGGGGATGTCTGTGTTAAAGTCTATCGTGTTCTGTGCTCTTTATTATTCGTATGGCTGTATGGTGACAACACATTTCACTGTGCCAATTGGAACTGTGACAAATAAATGTATCTTGTATGTACAGGAGCCCACATTGTGGTCACCAGATGCAGTAGATGAGGTTAGACGAGGTGCACGTGAATGTCTGTCTCACCAAGGAGGACTACAGGGGTCCGTAGATGGAGGCAAGGGAGGAGGTATAGGGACAGGTCTTATACCTCCTGCAGTTGCAGGCAAAAATAAGGTGACATAATGGTTAAAGTTATCAGAGATATAAAGGGACGTAAATTAGATGCATTCTCAAATTCCAAGAAAGCTGGGAAATTCAAAATCCACAAATTAAATTAATACAAAATACGAAGCTAGTAGCAGTAATAATGACCAATAATTTATTTGATCAGAAAAATCTATTTATTTCACTTATTTCCAAAAGGGAATTTGCCACCCTTATGAAATCTAATTACAACACTCAACGTTCAAATGCCAGCAGCAAGGCACCTTTCAGTAAATAATTAGAACCGTCTGAATTTAAAATGACATCGACATCCTGTCAACAAATAAAAACATGTTCTCTTTCCCTCAGAAAGAGATTGCCAAGAAATGAAAAAGGAAGCAGACATGGCAGCATCACTCGATTTTAAGGTTATATCAAGATAACAAAGCAAATGCACAACTTGAAAATGATTTGTAGGTGATATATGGTTAAACTACAAACTGTTTCCTTTTCTGCAATTACTTCAAGCAGAGTCCACAAGGGAGGAATGAAACCAAGTATAGTATTTATAAATTCTGTTGTTGTCACTATGGGAACAAGCATCCAGCATGGAAGCCCAGTATGTATTCTTACACAATGGGAAGATCTAGTGCGAGGGACAACATTTCCACCAATCTAATCACTTATGTCCTGGAAATAATTCACTCACTTGTAATAATTATGCAAATTTAAAATTAATTACCAGTTCATAAGGTCATAAGAGATAGGAACAGAATTATCATGTCTACGCCATTCAATCATGGCTGATCTACCCTTCCTTCTTAAACCCATTCTCCTGCCTTCTCCTCATAACCTCTGACACCTGTACTGATCAAGAATCTGTCTCTGCCTTAAAAATATCAATTGACGGCCTCCTCAGCAGAATAATGAGAATAATGAAACTAGATGGATCATAAAAAAAATTACTAAAGTAGCTGCTGCTGGCCACAGGTATAGTCAGCACAATTATTAACCACACACACACTCAATTAACCTCCGTGGTTGCAGTGCAGAAGACTAACAATTTAACACACAAAAGTCAAGTTTCATCTAACTAGGAACTACTTAATGCTTCACTACTCAATGACAACCCAAATCGGAGGTTAAAGATGTCTGTGAATACCTCTACCAGCTGATCCGTACAGGTTCAGAGGACGCAGCTGGGGACTCCGTCCGGACCAGTTGCTTTCTGTGAATGCACTCAAAGGCAGGCTGATCTTGCGTCTACAATATTAACAGTTTGTACAGGCACAACTGAGACTGGCAGGGTGTGTGGCTTTCCTCCACCGACCATTGGTTCAAAGGCAGAACAAGCTTGAGGGGCAATTAACTTGCTCCAACTATTATTTCTTAGGTTCTTAAGGTCTCAAGATCTTAAGATTTGGTATAAGTACTAGTTTTCACTGGTAAAGCATATGTTAAAATGTGGGTAAAACTTAGTAAACTGACACACTTCTTGAATTATTAGTAAACAAGTGCAATCCTTTTCTGTCAGTGAATTCTACAAACAATTGATTCTGTATGTGCAATCTGGATAAGGAACAATATAAAAGTTAGTCTAATCCACAAAGGTGGGTTATATTTGCAACACTGAAGAAATTTAATGTAAATTTAGCAAGCCACACTAACTGCAAACAAAACATAAAAGAGTCTGAAGAAGGGTCTCGACCCAAAACATCACCATTCCTAACCAGTGATGCTGCCTCTCCCACTGAGTTACTTCAGCATTTTGTGTCTAACTTCGGTTTAAACCAGCAACTGCAGTTCCTTCCTACAACATAAAAGTAGTCCATCCAGATAATGCAGATCCTGCATTGAATAGTTTATTATTATTATTGTTGACAAAACACAATTTTACTCCCATTCTCTCCGCAATGTTCTCCTGGGCACATTGGAGAAAGGGTGGTCTGCTGTATTCTTGTTCTTAAGGGTCTGTCCCACTTACGTGTCCTTGGTACACAAATTACGCGACCTCGTCGTCGCGTTGAGGCGCACGGGCATTGTGTGGCCGCGCGGGGCCGGTCCTACTGAGAAGCGCGGAGGGGTATGGAGTTGTGCACGGTATCGCGCTGCGCTCCGAAATTTTGTAGCGAACTAAATCTTCGCGCACCACCAGCCTGTCGCGTAACTGACGCCCAAAGTGGAACAGGCCCAAGACCCTGACGCGACGCAGCGTCTCACCTCCAACCGCAGCAGAAGCAGGCAAACGATCGCCGAGCTTGGCCTGGGCTCACGGCCGTTGCGGTCCGGATCCGCCCCCACTTCTGCTCCCAGAGCGGGGCCAAGAAAATTGAAGATAGACACAAAATGCTGGAGTAACTCAGCAGGACCGGCAGCATCTCTGGAAAGAAGGAATGGGTGACATTTCAGGTCAAGACCCTTCTTTCAGACTGAAGAAGGGTCTTGACCCGAAACATCACCCTTTGCTTCTCTCCAGAAATGCTGCCGGTCCCGCTGAGTTACTCCCTGCATTTTGTGTCCATCTTCAAATGACGTCACGCTCTCCAGACGGCTGTGCGGTTGCATGAAGTTACGCAGGACTGTCGCGCCTGAACGCGACCACGAGGACGCGCAATTAGCGTGCCAAGGACACGTAAGTGGGACAGGGGCTTTACTCTTCAATCGTCAGTGCTCCCCACCACATGAAGCCCACACAGCATGTCTCCGTCAACAGCACTGACAAATGCAAACAAGTAGTGTTGTCTCCACTACAGTCTTGCAGGATTCAGATTTCCCCAGCTGCCTGCTCAGCAGGCTATGTCAATTCAGTACCAAGGAGGAAAACAACTTAGCTTTCACAATTAAAAATGTCACAAATTAAGTGTCCCAAGTGCTTTGCGTCAAATGAAATAGTCACCTTGGTGATTTAGGAAATGTGGCAATCAATTCATTACAGGAACCTCCCGCAAGTGGCTGTTTTGATGGTGTTAATTTGGGGATAAATATTGGCGAGCACTCCAGGGAGCAGGCTCCTGAATTCTTCCACAAATAGTGATTTGTAATATCCATCCTCAGAGGCAGGCAGACCTGCACTTGAGTCAATCACTAGAAATGCATGCAGCATTGTGATGCTAAATCCTACATACACACAGCAGAAAATGCTGCATCAGCATATAGAAACTATGCTCATGAATAAAATAGGCATTTAATTTTGGAGCACCAACCATTTAATGATGTTTGTGTCAGCTGGCAGCCCTCTCTTTGCATCCAAGTTCAAGTCCACAGTCTCAACCATATACATCCTGGCTGAATATTGCAGTGCAGTCCAAAGGGCGGTGATTTTTTTTTGGATGAAATATTAAACCTGGTCTTCTCTCCTCCTCAAGTAGGTATGCAGGATACCACTGCAGGACCCTGAGCAATATTTTTCCCCGCAGTCAACATTACTAAGGGTCAGATTTACTCCAGTACTAAGGAGATTGCTTTTCATGAATCAAATACAATTACAACACCGATTAGAGTTTGAAAGTAATTAATTTGCTGCAAAATGCCACAAGTAATCCTGAAAGTGATAGCAAAGATGCTAATGTAATTGCAGGTCTTCCTCCTTGGCAGTTCGTCAAAAGAGATGACCACATCAGTCAATGAGGAAGCACTTTTGGAATATGCACATGTACAGAAGCAAAGCAAGGTGTTGGACTCTAGCCAACAAAGCCACCTTATCCTAAAAAAGTTTCTTATCACATGATGGAAAACCCACAACACAAAAGGACTGAAACAAGTAACACTTCACCAGCAAGTAAAATTGTCCTAATGGGGCATCTACAAAAAGAGATCATAGGCTCAAATTAAGGAATCAGTCATTCAGGACTGAAACATTTTTTTTCAGTTTACCTTTGATATTCTCGTGTCAACAGTTCTATGGAGATCAGCCTAGGGCTAGTGCACATGAGGTAATGTCCTACTCTTTTTTGCCCTATTACCAATCTTCTCAGATACTTGAGATAGGCACAAAATGTTGGATTAACACAGCGGGCTAGGCAGCATCTCTGTAGAGAAGGAATGGGTGACTTTTTGGGTCGAGAGCCTTCTTCAGATACTTGTTCTTCAATCATTTAAAAGCCTCGATGTGTTTTGTAAAATATTTATATCTTTAAAATTAGCATAAGCAAACACAATATGATAAATTCCCCAGCAAATGAGGTGCAGCTATACACATGCATCACTGAAGTAATGAGGTGGGTCAGCAAGTCTGAGAAAACTGCAAAGTCAGTTTTTAGAAGGACATAATTAAACAATTATGCCTAATTTACCCTGAACATTGAAAAACTGATTCTTAAAATGTGAGCTAGGATATCACAGAATTGATAAAGATATGGGGAAAAGGGAAAAAAATGTTACTAGAAATGCAGTGGGTCCATTGAGAAGGGATGTCCATTTTCTGAAAGAATAAAGCTGTCTTGATCTGAAAAGCATTCTCAGGAATTTTGACAAGTTTAGCTTAATTACATCTTAGAAGTGTGAAGGAATTCTCTCCACTTTCCTGTTTGAGTGTAGATCCAACAACACACAAGTACATTAACCGAGCTGAAAAGTAGTAGGTTGCTTGCCTGGCATCCATCTAATATCCTCAGTACAGTCCACACCACAACTGGCACATGGCAGCTGCTGTGCACACCGTTTTGTGGAGAAATTTGAAGCAATACCTTGTTGCTACTCCAAAAGATCTCTACCAAGTGCAGGCAACCGAGAACTCAACTATCTGCAGAGTCTTCTTCAACTACATTGTAATCACTTCACACTGAAAGTCTAAAAATCAATTGTGCGATACTTTCACAAAATGATATTTCAAGGCTCATCACCATCTTTTGAAGGGCTACAAATGCTCGCCTTGCCACCAAAAATCACATTCTAGAAAAAGATTGAATGTAAGATCAACTCTCACCTGTAGGAATGCTAAAATAAAATCCATTGATGGCCGAAAATAGTTCAAAAGATAATGCAGAAGAAACTTTTTCTGAAGACAGTAAGAATGTGGAGTGCAGATATACAGGGAGCACTCGTGGGAAAAAAGTACTGATTAATGGGGGTAAGATGTAATGCTGAGGCTGTAAAAAGCACTGGTCAGGCTGCGTTTGGAGTATTGTGAGCAAATTTGGGCCCATATCTGAGGAAGGATGTGCTGACTCTGGAGAGGGTCCAGAGGAGGTTTACAAGAATGTTTCCAGGAATGAGTGAGTTAGTATATGATGAACATTTGACCACAATGGGGCTCCACTCGTTGGAGTTTAGAAGGTTGAGGGGGGACCTCATTGAAACTTACAGAATAATGAAAGGCATGTGGAAAGAATGTTGCCACTGGTGGGAGAGTCTAGGGCCAGAGATCAAAGCCTCAGAATTAAAGGCCGCTCTTTTGGAAAGGAGGTGAAGAGGAACTTCTTTAGTCAGTGGGTAGTTAATCTGTGGAACTCATTGCCACAGAGGGCTATGGAGGCCAAGTCAGTGGATATTTTTAAGGCAGAGATAGACAAATTCTTGATTAGAATGGGTGTCCAGGGTTATGGGGGAAAAGGCAGGAAAATGGGATTACGAGGCAGATTGAATGGCGGAGTAGACTCGATGGACCAAATGGCCTAATTCTACTCCTATAACTTGTGAATGTGGAAAAAATGGGACGATTGAAAAAAAAAGGAGGCTTTTTTTACATGAAAACTCTAAAATCGCACAAGCATTTTAACATTCCAATGATGATCTTCCAAGATTAAATTCCATTGCCCAACCATAAACAATCTTCAATTCCAGAGACTCAAAAGCAATCCTGAAGAATTACCAACATTATTCCCAATGGGGATGAATCAGTAATTTGGCACTCCAAATATTAGACTGAGAAACGCTCATTTAATCCACATCTGAAATGTATTCCACAGAGGCCAAATACTCAATGGAATATATTTTTAATCTCCTGAGAACTCCCACAAAAGTGGGCTCTTGAATTTGTTATTCCCAAATCATCTCCCTTCCATGACCTGACATACAATAACTCAAAGAACCATCACATTCCAATTAAAATCAAATCAGCCTCCGATAAAGTTTTAAAATTCTACTTTGAAAGATAGACGTCCATTAGTCTGAAGAAGGGCTTCAAACCAAAATTTACTGTCCATTTTCCCCCACACAAGCAGCCTGGCCTAAGTTCATAAGTGATAGGAGCAGAATTAGGCCATTCGGCTCACCAGGCCCACACCGCCATTCAATCATGGCTGATCTATCTTTCCCTCTCAACTCCATTCTCTTGTCTTCTCCCCATAAGAGAGAGTTAGATGGAGCTCTAGGGGCTAGAGGAATCAAGGGATATGGGGAGAAGGCAGGCAAGGGTTATTGATTGGGGACGATCAGCCATGATCACAATGAATGGCGGTGCTGGCTCGAAGGGCCGAATGGCCTCCTCCTGCACCTATTCTCTATTTTCTGTTTCTAAACCCCGACACCCATACTAATCAAGAATCTATCAATCTGCTGAGCTCTTCCATCACTGTGGCCTTTGTCCAAAATCCATCGAATTCCTCCAATTTTTTCACACTCAATCCATGGAACTCACAAAATTAATTTCACTTAGCATCTTAAAAACTTATAAATCACCTCGCAATCTGTCCTCCCGGTTAAGACTGTGGTGCAGTACACTCTAATTGTCCACCTTCTTGAAATTCTGCAGTCAACATGGTGAAAATACTTCCACTGTGATTAGTGGTATACTGCAGAGATCTGTGCTGGGAACATTGCTATTTGCCATATATTACCTCCTACATCGACATCTGAAATGTTCTGATTAAATTTGCAGAAAGCAGGAAAGTCAGCGATTGTTATGGATAGTGAGAATCGTTGTCCAAGACTGCAGCAGGATATAGATCAGATGGAAAGTTGGATAAAAGGTTGGCAGATGGAATCTCGCCAGGATGTTGCCCACAATGCAGGATTTTGGGAAAATATTGGAGAGGCTGGGAATGGAATCTCTGGAGCAAAGAACGAGAGGTGGCCTGACAAAAGTGTACAAAATTATGAGAGTCACAGGTATGGTAGACAATCAAACTTTTTTTTCTCTCCCATGGAAAGAATATCAAAAAGGAGGGTATCAGTTTAAATTGCGTAATTAAAGTAGCTCTGAGGGGGGTTAAACACAGAGAGGTCGATTTCTGAAACAAATTGCCAGAAGTGGTTGAGGAATCAGATACAATTACTGTGTAAGATGCATTTAAATAAACAGTCATAGAAAAATAAAGTCCTAATGTGGGAAAATTGAATTAGTGTCGATCAACAAAGGGATTGGCATAGACAAGGTATGCGAAAGGGCTAATTTCTCAGCAATACATTTTATGATATAGCAAATTCTTCCATGATTTCCAACCCCCAAATCACACTCAAATCTCCTTCAGCAGATTTTCATTTATTTCTTATTTAATTCTGTATACTTCAGTGGCACTGTATATATCAAATTGTCACACAGATTTGTGCGCTATGAATAGCCAAAAGGAAAACAAAACTTGCATTCATCATATTATCCCGACTGTCATAATATCCCATTTATCGTGCTCATCATTTTCAAGATCAGCCACTGTGGCCAGAGGTGCAACCGTGACTGTTAATTTGCATGCAGGAGTATTATCCAAATACAGAACGGTATCACTGAATACATCACGAGATCTTCTTACAAAATGTCCAGTCAACTTCAATATCCATCCGACCCACTATGTTTAGAAAAAATCTATTCAAAATCCATTCAATGAGCAATGAACAATATTTCCTACAATGTAATATTCCCTCGGGAATTCAATTGATTATAGGTCACCGACCTGAAATATTAACTATTCCTTTCAGCAGAGATATTCCTTGATCAATAGAGTTCTTCCAGCATTCAGCTTCATCTTAGATTATATAAACTTGAGTGAGTTGAAGTAAGTAGGTGAAGGGGCAGGGTTACTTAAAACTAGATTGAACAGGCAATTGCTCAGAATTCTTCTTAACATACGATTTGTCAAAAACAATTCAACTTCAGCTTCAAAAATCCTGCAAATGTCAATAAACAATCCCTAGGTCTTTTCCATTTTAATAGCTGAACAGTCCTGACAGTATGTAGAATACACAGCTAAGCAATTTCAAGATCAATTAATCAGTTCAAAGCTGTCGTTCTGACACAGCTAGCTGCAAATGATAATGGACCATTAAATATGTAACAAGAGGGACCCCCGTATCTCACAGAAAGTCCGCCTTAGACTGGTTGTTAAGAGAGGAAATCCTCCACGCGAAGGTCAGGAATTGAAGTGACCGAGTGAGATACGGCGGAACCAAGGACTCACGATTAACCCTGAAATATTGGTGTGTAATAGTATAAGTATAAAAAAAATGGGTAATGGTATGGACACCTGTTGTCACCCAGACTGGCCATTACATCAGCTATGTTTCTTGCATCCAGAAATGGAGGAGACCTTCAGGCATATGTCGGGAGGACTCATTCATAAACTGGGGAAGGATGAATGGCCTGAAGGGGGTTCCAAGGATATGGGTGTGTTATCAAGGGCCCAGAGTGTAATATGGAGTGTAATAAAAAGGCCATTCAGTTGTGGATCGACCATTGTAACGGAGAAAAGGCACGGTCTTTAACGGCCAGTTGGCAGAGTAATGCCTTGAAACTAGGAATACCCCTGACCGAGGGGGGTCAGGAGAAGTCGGTGACCGTATTAAAACAGGAATGTAGGCATGCTAAGGAAAGTAAGGATCGTCAGGAGAGCGACAAAATAAGGTCGAGGTAGATAAAGACTTACGTAAGTCGGTGGCTGGCATAGATTTGGGAGGTGAGGAGGAGGAGGTAGAGGATTACCATTGGAGAGTCCGTGGAGCACCCCCGCTGAACCAGTCTGCCCCCGTTGCCAGTCCCTCTGCCCCCATTGCCAGTCCCGTGTCCGCTCCTCCAATTCCCGCTACCCGATCCAAGATCAAAACTCGCCCTTCACAGATACCAGTTTCCAAATCTCCCGTACCCTCACTGAACCCCAGAAGAAGACGGTCCCATAGGGAAGACAGTTGCCCCTAGTGCCCCTCCAGCAGACCGACCTCCTCCATATTCTCCTGCTACCCTACAATGCACCGACTCCGTGGGAGGCAGAACTAAGCTGAACCCCCGGACCAAAACCAGAAAGAATATGGCACAGCGGCGAACTCAATCCCTCCCCTACAGTATACATGGACCAGATTGCCACAGGGCTTTGTAAACTCGCCGACCCTATTTTCTCGTTGTCTGCAACAGCAATTACAAAACCTGCAGTTACCCGAGGGGTCTGCATTGATCCAGTACATCGATGACCTTTTAGTGGCCAGTGAAACGGAGGAGCAGAATAGGGAAGCTATCATTTTGTTGTTGAACTTTGTAAAGGCATTGGGGTACGTTGTGTCCCCTTCCAAAGTACATGTCGGACAAAAGGAGGTGAAATTCCTCGGAGTCATAATCTCAGCAGATGGCCATCGGTTGGACGAGAGCCGCACGGACCCCATTTACAGGACACCACCCCCCACAACAGCCAGGGGAATGCGACAGTGGTTGGGAATGATCAACTACTGATCAACTACTGCCATCAGTGGATTCCAATTGTGGCCCTGGATATAAAGCACCTGACCCCTTACACCAGCCAGGAAGGTACCTTTGTATTGTCAGGTGAATCCTTGACCGCCTTCAATAATCTACGAGAGGCCCTGCAGAAGGCTCCTGCGCTGGGGCGACCCCTGTATGATAGACCTTTTCAGCTCTATTGTACCATCCTGGGCGAATGTGCCACTGCGGTTTTGACCCAGCTGCATGGGGATAAGCACCGACCAGTGGCGTATTATTCATCCAAGTTAGACCCCGTGGCACTGGGGTATCCCCATTGTACACAGATTTTGACAGCGGTATACAATAGTCTTCAGTCGGCCGCCAACCTGACTCTCCAGCAGGACATTACCGTATATTCCTCCCACTCCGTGACCGCCCTACTGGGACAGCTCCAGACCCAGCATTTGACTTCAGCCAGACAAAATAAGTATGAGATCTACCTGTTGAATAATCCCAAGCTACAATTCCGGCACTGCACCACTATCAACCCTGCTGCGTTTCCCTGGTCTCCTCCTGATCCCCTCGCTCCATGCGACCATAATTGCTTGGAGGCTATTCTCGCGGATACCAGTCCGCGCCCTGACCTTAGCGATCAACCTCTAGCCTCTCCAGATTTGATCCTCTATACCGATGGAAGTTCGTCCATCGACGAGCAGGGACGCCGTCTGTCAGGCTTCGCGGTAGTTAAACAAAATGGAACCTTGCTGGATTGTGGCAGTTTTGACCCACCGTTTTCAGCTCAGCAGGCTGAGTTGTTTGCCCTCACCCGAGCCTGTGTCCTCGCAGAGGGGCTCTCCGTCAATATTTACACCGACTCCCGATACGCATTCGGAGTCGTTCACGATTTCGGACAGTTATGGAAAAATAGGGGATTCCTCACCTCGACGGGCCATAAGATTGCCAATCAGATCCTGGTCTCTGACCTGTTGAATGCTATCCTTCTGCCCTCTGCTGTAGCCGTAATCAAATGTGCGGCCCACACGACAGGAGATTCCCCGGTCCAAATCGGTAACAGGTTGGCTGACGAAGCGGCTAAGTGTGCTTCACGCGGTAGATTTAAAGTGGTGGGTAGTATGATGAGGCAGGTGAAAAGCCTTTATATGGGCTCGTCTGAATCTGAGAAACCTATGCCAACCATGAATGATGTATTGCACTTACAGGGGGACGCCTCTGTTGATGTTATAATGGAATGGGAGCAGCTGGGCTGTCGGAAGGCTGACTCCGGATTGTGGCTCACGCCGGCCGGACAGACCTGTATGACAGACCAGTTAGCGACCTGGGTTGTTGATTGCCTACATCTCGCCACTCACTGTGGGGCCACCTTGCTAGTAGACGCTCTCTTACAGGCATGGTGGCATCCACGACTTAAGGTTTTGGCAGCCCAAACTAGTGCACGGTGCCTCACCTGTGCTACACACAACCCTGGTAAAGGAGTTGTCTGCCAGACGGGTCGTACTCCATTACCTACTGCTCCGTTTGAAACCTTACAGATGGATTTTATTGATTTGCCTAAGTGTCAGTGTTATAAACATGTGCTTGTTATTGTTGATGTGTTTTCTAGGTGGATTGAAGCCTTTCCAACCACTGATTGCACTGCTGCTACGGTGGTGTCTATTTTATTATGGCAGTTTGTTCCTCGCTTTGGGGTTCCAAACACCATCAGTTCGGATAACGGCCCTCACTTTATTGCCGCTATCAATAAAGAATTGTACCGACAGCTGGGCATAACCCAGCGGCTGCATTGTGCTTATCGCCCACAGGCTGCAGGAATGGTGGAACGCTTGAACCAGACCCTGAAGACCAAGCTTGCCAAGCTGGTGGATCAATCGGGCTCCACCTGGGTTAAAATGTTACCTGTTGCTTTGTTTCAGATCAGAGTCATTCCAGCAGGGAAGACAAGGTTGTCTCCTGCAGAGATCATCTATGGCCGACCCTTGCGCACCCCCTGGACAGACATTATCCCGGTCACAACGACATTGCATCATATGACGGAGGAGATGGTCTCTTACGTCCTTGCCCTTACAAGGGCCCTGCATGAGATTCATGGGGAGGTCAAGGCCACTTATGTGGGCGACATAGATTTTCCCGTTGATGGACGGATCACCCCGGGTTCTTATGTGTTGATTAAGAATTGGGATCGTAAGGACATCCTTTCTCCTCGATGGTTGGGCCCCTTCCAGGTTCTCACCACCCCCCACCGCAGTAAAGGTAGAAGGACGATCGGCATGGGTGCATTTGCACCATTGTAAAGTGGTTGGTGACACCAAGCAAAGGGAGGAGGTCGAGGTCAGGGAGGGGGATCCGGTCCATGAAAAGCAGGGTACGAATTAATTTTGCTATGAAATTGCACGTTCTTTTCTTTTTCCCTCCCTTGTGTTCGCAGATACAAAATAAATCGCTAAGATGAGGGTCTCCGTGGCATTAATATGTGTGGCGACCACAGCAAGGTTAATCGGTTTCGGTTGGAAATGGACAAAGCCTGAATACGGAAGGAAACAAATGAGAAAACTCCAATTTATTCATCCAGGCACACAACGAGCTATTCGGGAAGGGGCAGGTGGTTTGTTATCCACGAATGACATCAGTTACCTCCCTGTTTACCCCATCCCCTGCATGGGGCAAAACTGAACGACTGGTGAAGTGCCAGGACAATGAAAAGGTCCCTGTCAAGCCCGATTAATGGTGGCCTTATTGGGTTTGGGGACCACCCCCGAGGAAACTAAACATTCTGTACGAATGATGATCTTACAGCGTGAGCAGGAGAGACTGTTACCGTTCCCCAACGACAGCGAAAACAATAAAGTGAGTGAGGAAGCAGAATTGGGGGACAAGGGTCGGACGGTCCAAGAAGCCTTGGCCATGGAACTAGAAGGTTACGAGATTCGGCGAATGGGACTTTTAAATGAACTATGAGTGTTGCCATAAGAATGGCAAAAGGGGGGAATGTGAATGTAAATCTTGAATAAACGCTGTAAGATTGTTCTGTGAAGGTAAAATGGTTGGCCAGGTAGACTGGATTAAAACATAAAATGTCTGCTGACCAAAGTTGCTGAATATGTAGCTGCAGGCTGTAGGAAGTTGTGGTCAGGAGAAATACACATTGTCCTGTTGTTACTCCATATTCGCGACTATGGTATTAACTGCACTCGTCTGACTGAGATAGCTGGCTCTCAGAAGTCTGAGGAATATACAAACCGCCCCTCTCAGAAGTCTGAGGAATGTACCTGTCTTATCTCTAGTATTGTTCCACTAAATAACACCTCCCAATATGTACGTGCCTGTGATCCTGACCATTGCGTACGTGTCTGTTGCTTTGTTTCAGTAATATGGGAGGCATAAACCATAGCCTTAAAGTATATAAGGCATTAAGAATTAAGGCAGAGAGCTTGACTCTTTGCTAGGTTGTTAACCTGTGTGAACACTCAGTGCTGAATAAACGTACGTTTAAAGCAACCCCGGTGTCCGGTCGATTATTGTCGAAACAACCGATGTGAGAGAAAAACGTGAATCAACACTCACACTGCCCAGTCCTTGATAATAGAATACATGTAAAAAAATATACAAAACATAAAATGGACTAATCAGGTAGAATAGTTGAACTAAATAAAGGAGATGAACTAAGGGGGACGTCTAGTTACTTATGCACTAAAAACTTTGAGAAACCACTCTCCGTGGCTTCAGCAACCTGAGCTCTATCCTGAACTTGGGCGCTGTCCGCATTTATGCATTCTTCCTGCTGTCATGTTGATTTATTGCAGTTTCCTCCCACATCCCAAAGACCTGCTGCTAAATTGTGAAGCTACTGTATATTACCCCCCAGTCCAGGTAGGCAGCAAGGGACCGAGTGCAGAGTTGGTATGAATGTGGAGTGGAATAGGTTACAGAGAAATAAGTGGGAGAATAGAATTGATGGAAATACTTGGATACAAGATTAGGCCTTCTCAATCATAAAGAAAAATAAGTTTAGGTTTACTCCACCCACTCATTAATTTGTCCTGGAACATGGTTATTTGTCCTGAAACGCATTAACCAGCTTCCTTCATACAAAAACGTTCACAAACTTTCTTCCACAGACCAAATAAAAAACACGAATGGCAGATGATCAGGAAGGAATCTATTGAAAATAGCACTTTATTTTTGGAGAGTATATTGTGATGAACTTTCAGTCCACAAAGTTTATGGACAAGTCTCAATGGAATGTTTTTGAAAAATCATAGAATTCTCATTAGACTTTTCATGCATCATGCCTGTGCATCTTATTTTTTTTAATCTGGAATAGACAAACATCAATTGAGTTAGCCACGAGTGTGCATTATGGAAGATAAGCCTTTGCCAATATCTAATAGAGTTCACAGCTGTGAACTTGGGCGAATCATGAGTTTGCTCTACAATGACAGACGACTCCGCCTGCATCAACACTTATGGCCCAACTTATTTATAAATGGCATGTTTATGATCAAAGCTTTCACGCCAACACAATGTACATTCCTAACTGCCTACAGCACAATAGCTCTTGATTACACAAGAATACTTTTTGATATATTTCCACTCACAGCTAAAAACAATGTTTGTGTATTTTAATTACCTGGTGCTTAATTCAATTGTGTTTCCTGCCCAAATTATTTTCGGTAACTGGCAATGCGAAGAACAAGGAATATTTTTAGAAGAAAATCGTATAAACAGATTGGATTGTGTTCCTTTAAATTCCCAGGTCTGGGCTTTCCCAAAACAAAAGCCATGATTTAAATAGACTCAAATCGCTATCAACACCAAGCAAATAAATATCCCTACAACTTCTTACTACGTTATAATTAAAAGCAGAAAGGTGCCATTAAGTCACAGATGTTTTCCCAAATACCTCACCATGTCATTCCTTTGACTACTATTTGAACATACCTAGGAGCTGTATTATGCCTACAGTAAGTCACTATCAAAATTAAAGGTTAATTAATTGAAATCTGGTTGTGGTCAAGCCAGAGGAACAATCCCAATGTCCTTTGGCTAGCCCTAAATAATTTTTTTTAAGCAAATAGAGATGGCAAATGGAACCTCAGTGGGGGCCAAAGAACAACAGCAAGAAAATTAAAGTGTTCAAGCATAAGCCAAAATTACATCAAATCCAAGAATGAATTTACAACATTAGCACCCAGACAATAGCACTAAGGCTTGGGAGTGAAATAAACAAAGTATCAAAAATAATCTCGTAAAAATCTCAAATCAATATTTTGCCCAAAATCTTTGTTAAAGAACCTCCAGTTCTTTTGAAGGCATATAATTTTTGCTAACATTACACAGAATTATGGAAAATGCTATGAAATCAGATATACATTTTTTAAAGACTGTGGCACAGAATGTTACAAAAAGCAGAATAAAGTGCTGCCGGACGGAACTTCAACCACAACTTAACTTAGTGTCAGATGTATTCAAGATTTCCCAATCTCAAGCAGATTTTGTCAATTTAGGCCCACAAATTTATCTGCACTTCAGTGGTTAAAAGGTTAAAACTGTTACAGATGTAGCACCATATGCCCGAAAGCAAATAATTCCCTACCATCAACATTCTCATGTTTGGATGAACTTGTTCTTATCCTTAACAACTTCTCTTTTGACTTCTCTCATTTCCTACAAATCAAAATGTAACCATGGGTACCTGCAAGAGCCCTAACCATGCTCGTCTTTTCATTGGCTACGTGGAGCAATCCCTGTTCCAAACCTTCTCTGGTACCACCACCAACTCTATGTTGCATTGACAATAGCATTGGTACTTCCCTCCCATATCCACATGGAATCATCAAGTTTACCACCTTCGCTGCTACCTCCCAATATCTCGCAAATTCACGGACCATTTCTGACACTTTTCCTTTTCTAGATCCATCTCAAAAAACAAACTATCTACCATTGTTTATGATAAAATGATTGATGGCGCCCCCTCCAGTATTTGCTTCATTCCTGAAGGTTCTGCTTTCACGCAATCTTCCTCCAAACAGAAGAGTTGCCTAGTCCTCACCTTTTACCCCACCAGCTTCTGCAGCCAGCTTATCATCCTTCAGCATTACTGCCAGCAGCAATGAGATCCCACCAACAGCCACGTCATCTCTTCCCCACCCCTTTCCTTCTTCCACAGGGACCACTCCCTTCATACTCACTGGTCAGCTTATCTTTCCTCTCTTCCATCCTGGGAGCCAAACAGCCCTTCAATGAAAGAATCACGTGCAGCTCCTCCAGCCTTGTCTACTTCATTCTCCCAACTCCACCCTTGCCACACCGAGCACCATCTACCTGTCATCCTTCACTCCTCTGTCCACCAATCACCCACTGGGCCCAGTCTCATCACTCCTCATTATCACTGGCTCTTCCTTCTCCATTCTTAGTCCTGATAAAGTGTTTCAACCCAAAACATTGGCACATTACCACACATTTGCTGTTCAAACCACTGAGTTTCTTCAGCAGATTGTTTGTTGCATTAGAAAGAAACTATTCTGAAATCACTCAAAATACAAAATCAATGTTAAGTGAATTACAGAAAATTCCAATGCAGAGGTTAAATGGGGAACCTTGAGTGGGGAGGCACACAATTAGCAATCCCAGGTGACAGAAGCCACTTTGTACCAAGTTGCACAGATAAATGACCATGAAAGGAACTTTAATGTAGATGCTATTCTTGCATGGAATGGGCTGCGAAGTTCCAGACCCAACTCCCCACTGAGATGGCCAAGCAATCTAATTGAACAAAACCTACACCACTCAGAATGCAGTAGTTCACGACAAGCAAATTAACTGCATACTTCAAAGGGGTAGTTGAGATGTGTATTAAATTCGTACTTTGCCATCCTTTCCCATGTGGAGAAATCTAAAAAAAACCCCGCAAAGTATCTCTACTTATTCTACCAGTCTGGAAAAGATAGATCTGCTACAAAATGATTTATGGCTGAAGTAATTAAGGAGAAACTTTTAATATGGTCCTGAGGGGCAACTTTTTCACACATTGGGTGGTGGGTATTTGGAACGAGCTGCCAGAGGAGCTAGTCGAGGCAGAAACTATAACAACATTTAAAAGACATTTGGACAGGTACATGGATAGGAAAGGTTTAGAGGTATAATAAAGGCCAAATTCAAGCACGTGGGACTAATATGGATGGGGGTCCTTGGTTGGCATGGGCAAGTTGGGCCGAAGGGCCAGTGTCTATGCTGTACGACTCTATGGCTGCCTATCATTAAGGAATTACTGTGTAAAAGAGGCAAAACATAGGCTCCTGAAAATTAAATCAATTTAATAATGTTTTACCACCGAACCAGATTAAGCATCAAAATTGCAAATGAAGCCCTAAAATAAGATTTGCTGGCTTTTGTTTGGTAAATTTTCACTTACCAATTTATTAAATTTCAAATAGTAACTTTATAGTCGCTGCTTAAACAATTTGTTCAATACTTTTCAGAAATTTACCAAAAACCCAAATCAACTTCAAGAGACAAAGTTCTGAAAGTAGGATAACTAAAAGAAAAGGGCATAAGGCCAAGTTCAAGGTTAAAAACTAAATATTCATGGCTTGAATAAGCTGGGGTTTAAACATAATATGAGCAAATCTATTTTCAGATCTTGGCTTAAACATTTCATGTTCCCAAATTCTAAACAGCATTTTTTTTTTTATGCCCACCAACAGCATTTCAACCTAATGACTTTGCAAATCAATTAATGTTTTTTGATAAACAGCCTCAACATGGTACCAGAAAGGGGTCTCTTCTTGTATTGAATTGTGTTGCTCTTACCTGAGTAAGAGTTCCTTTGGGAGTTTCTTGTTTATCACAGCTTCATCGTTATTCGCGAACATCTAGAAAACAGAGGGTTAGTGTTAGAACATGACAAGAGAAAAACAAAATCTATACAAACAACGAGAACAGAAATGGACTCGAGGCTCCATTCGCATTTCACTGCCACGCATCGGTTCAAAACTGGGGATGGGAGCAAGGAAGTGACAACAACTATTTCAAAAGGAGTTTCATTCAGTGATCCAACAGGTTACAAAACCAGCGTTTAGTGTGGGCATTATGTAAATGGCTGTTATACGAGAATTTTGCCCGAACAGTATGTGACCCATAGCGCTAAGTTTAAAGTCCATAGCGCTGTGGCCAGTAGCGCTATATTTAAACCCATATTCCTGCAGTCAACAGCTCTTTGTTTAAATTCCCACACGCTAAGTCGACAGAGCTCAGTTTAAACCTTTGAGCGCCAAACCAGCAGCGCTGTTTGTATTGCTTTGCGCGGCAAGTCTGTAGCGCTGTGTGTATTGATTTGTGCACCAAGTCTGTAGGGCTGTGTATTGCTTTACGTGCCAGTCTGCGGCTGATAGTGCTTTGTTCCCGGAGGGTGGGGGGGGTGTCGCTCAGATACAGTACCCTGCCATTGGTTATAGTTTGAATTTGTGAGCAGCGCTATTGGCCAGGACTTACCGGCGGTTATTTGAACGGCGGATTACTTACTCATATAAAGGCAGGCGTCAGTAAGCCATAAGTTATAGTTTATGTACGAGAGGGGTTCACCGACGGGATGAGTCGCGATCAGCGGCGTGGACGGAGAGAGAGGGAGCGAGAGAGAGATGTGCTGCTGTGAAACAGACCCCGCGCATACCCCAACACAAGTATTGTTTTTGTTCTCTTGCAAATAAAACTGATTTGTAACTAAACAGACGAGTGAGCCTTTTTCTGTTCTGCTAGTCAGAACCTTGAACCTGTTCCCTTGAAACAACGGCAAATCCGAATCACTGCCTCATCCACCCGTCAAGGTTAAAAGAGTGAGAATTATTGGAAAAAATACATTCAGCTGTTGCGCGACAAACAGAAAAAAAACTCAGCTCTTTCACAGCCTGGCCCTCAAGGTCTCATTTCAGTTTATTTGTTAGTTGCAAAAATGTTACCGTACTGATCTAGTCACTAGACCCAGCCTGTTCAGCTTAGAGACATGCATATATATTCACAAATGAATAAGAGGGATAATGTAGAAAGGACAAGAACTAAAATAAAAGCAGTAGCAGCAATGTCAAAGCATAATCAGCCTTACTCTCCTTACAAACTTGTGGAATGTCTGTCACAACTGTCAACCTATTTCTATAGGACACACCATTGGAAAACTAGCTAAAAATACATAGCACTGGTATCTTTCTGGCCAGCTTTACACGTTGACATTTTTGACAAAGAGTTAGGACCTTTAGAGTAGAACCAAAACCAAATTTAGTTCAAATATCATTTTGTTTAAAACACAACTGAACAAGAGATCCCTGCAATAACTTAAAAAGCTTAGTCATCGGCAGGAGGAAATAAATGTTCAGAGCATTGGGAAATCTTTATAGTGTAAAAAAAATTTGATTTGAGCTCCCGAAGTGAATACAGCAGCATGTCATTCAATCATGGGATGTGTTTTTTTTACCTTGCAAGAAATTAAAGTTACATTAATCCACAAAGTCACTTTTTCCGGTGTTGGAAATCTCAGCAACAATACTCTGCTCTAAATATAGCAGTCATTCCACAACTATTAGCTTTGAATACATAATACTTGGCATGAAGAATAAAACTCTGCAGGTTAAAGCTACATTCCTGCTCAGGAACATGGCTATGAGACAAAACTAGGCCCATTCAATACAAAGATTTGTTTTGTGACAACTCACATAGAGACTGGGCATTCACTGAGCATGTCAGGACATGCTGTTTGTAAGCTCCATCTTTCTTCCTCCACTCCCCCCCCCTTCACCAACAACAGAACAAAGTATAAAAGCACTAAAACTTCCGAGTCTTTGCCCATGACATTACAAAGCAATGTTTTTCATCAATGAGGACAAAAACACACATCATCTATGGAGCACCAATTCAATGCACCAGTATTTATTTATTTAGTGCAATTAAAATAGTATATGAATATGCCAAATAGAAATTGACAGCACTGTATCCATGCCTCCCTGGAGTATCCTAACAATTTCTCAGTCTGCAGTTTTGCATGTTATATTACATCAAATATTAATTTGAGTGTCTCTACCTCCATCGTTATCTGGGTGAAACCCCCCCCCCCCCCCCTCTTTCAACATAGCAGGTTACTGACTTCAGAGTTAAGGGAAGTGGGCCATTCTGTTGACCTTATCCAAGCCTCAAATTTCACCTCCCCTTAGATACAGTTGCAAAAAAAACACAATTCCAGCCGAGCCACCCTTTGTCTACCAACATTCTTGGAAATATCTTCCACATCATATGGTGCTTTCACTTCCTTTTGGCAATATGATGACCAGAAATGCACAGTACTCTAAATGTGGCCAAATGTTTCAAACTCAATAGAATCTGTCTGTTTTCTTATTCTATGATCAATCCAAGTATTTGATATTGAGATTGGTTTATTATTCTTGCATCTCATGCAACACAAAAATAAATATTTTTTTTCCGGGTAAATCATCAATAAATAATTATGATCAAGTCATACACGACAACAGGTAGTGCAAAAAGAGAGAACAGAGTGCAGAATATAGCGTTACAACTATAATGAAAGTGCAGATTAAAAAAATCACAAGGGCTGCAACGAGATACATTGGGAGACCAGGAATGCAAGGTCCATTCAAAAGTCTGATAATAGTAATGAAAAAACTGTTCTTGATTCTGGTGGTATGTGTTTTCAAGCTTTGCATCATCTGTCCAACAAGCAAAGGGAGAGGAGGGAATGTCCAGAGCACGAGTGGTCCTTGATTATGTTGTCTGCTTTTCAATGCTTCGAGTTTGCTCACCCCAACATACTATTGCTTAATCTTCATGGACAATTTCATTTTGCTCATCCACCTGACCATTGATTTCTTCTTGATGTCCAAAATATTTGTGCTCCCAACTACTGCCACCATGTTTTAGAATATTACCTGCAAATTTAATTATGCTTGCTACATTTAAGTCTAAGCTATTGAAGAACTTGCTGAGAGGAACGTTGTTACATAAGGTTACATAACACACTTAGACAGGTTCATAAGTAAATAATGTTTAGAGAGATATGGGCCACACACAGGCAAATGGGATTTGTGTAGTTGGGCATCTTGGTCTGCATTGTTGTATTGACGATTTGGTTCATTGCCATGCTGTATAACTATGACTATGAAAAATATGCAGGTAGCCACAAAGAACAATCCACCTAGGTTTATCCTGCTAGATGTAGAATGGACTTAAGAGAAACGGAAATGATAACAGGAACTGGCTTCAGCCATTTCTGCTTAGATATGCAGTAAAGAGTTAGTCAAGTTTGAGCTGAAGTGGAAGATCAGGTTGTGAAGACTGATGCGTGGCCACTAAAAATTAAGTGAAATAGGAAAATTATTTTATATTATTAGGATACAAATAACTAAGTCAGATATGCATTAAAAACTGGGCCAAAATCCCTATATTTAGCGTTTTACTGCCCAGTCTCCTTTTTTGCATTCTCTCCATTTTCTTTAAATTCTAATTTATTTCAGTACAAGTAAATATTAATTCAAGCTTTTCCTCTGAACCTCGCACAGAGACGAAGTGAAATATTTTCTTTTGGTCCAGCCCTAAAAATAGCCAGACCACTGACCTCAGAACAGTGGAATTTTTGACCCCTGCAGTGAAAGTGGTTTCAATCATAAAGTTAGTTGGAGTAACAAATCTCAGACTTACAGCTCAATCGCACACTACAAACTACAACAGACTGGGATATGTAACACATCAACCTGAAATCCTATAAAAACAGCCAGTCAGTCATTTACATTTCAGTTCATTATTAATTCAATGTAGAAAATCCTTTCGAGTGTCAACATCGGATAGTTCTTCAAAACTTACGTTACCAAATCTACTATATCCTCATCAGATCATACAAGGACTCGCATGACCCTGCTCTCAATAAATAATCCAATTCATTAGCTGTTTGAAAGAAAATATAATGCACATGCAGGGAAAGAGAACATGAATTCTGAGTAGCAAAGATTAATGCCAGTATATAGCAGAGCATTAGTCTGATAATACAAGATGAACCCAAAATAGTTAGGTGACTTCAAGGTTGTGATGTAGGAGTTTGGTGGAGAAAGGTAACAGTAGAGAGAAATTAATCTTCCTCTGGCTTTTCACAAATTAGAAAGTCCTGAAAATAAGCTATCTCGGATAGATATTTGCCCCAAGGTACCATCCAGGAATGTCATCTAAATCAGAAAAGAATTCCATGACTTTTTCCATAATAAATCACCAATACATATATCTGCCCAGAGTCCTTTTTTTTTTTGCATTGGCGGTAAGGTCAGAGAGTAGTGAGAAAGGTGCGAATACTTATCGATAAGTGCTGCTGAACCCACAAATTAAATTTTCATAAGAGCAAAATTAGGCCCTACAGCCCATCGAGTCTACTCCACCATTCAATCATGGCTGTGAATGCTAGTGTACTCAATCAATAATCAGCACAAGTCTGAGCCTAATGGGCCTGTCCCACATGGTAATTTTTAGGCGACTGTCATAGTCGTAGCAGGTCGCCGAAAAAACGGCGACTGGACTAATGGGCCTGTCCCTTTTAGGCAATTTTTTAGACGACTTCCGGCGAATACGACAATGGAATTCTCCGAAGTCAGCACCGGTGACAACCTACATCACCTGGCGACAACCTATGTTAACATGGCGACAAACTACGACAGCACCTACGTACAAGATGATGAGGGGAATAGATAGGGTAGATGCACAGAGTATTTTACCCAGAATAGGGGAATCAATAACGCACAAGTTTATGGTGAGAGGGGAAAGATTTAATAGGAACCCGAGGTTCAGTTTTTTCCACACTGAGGGTAGCAGGTTTATGGAATAAGTTCAAGTTCGCATTTATTGTCACATGCACCAATTAAGGTACAGTAAAATTTGAGTTACCATACAGCCAAATAAAATCAACAATACACACAGCCACATAAAATAAAATTTAACATAAACATCTACCACAGTGGAATCCATATTCCTCTCTGTGATGGAAGGCAATAAAGTTCAGTCATCTTCCTTCTTTGTTCACCCATGGTCAGGGCTGCACCCTCCGCAGTTCGCCGCTGCCGACGGTCCGATGTCCAAGCCCTCTCGTGGGGATGATCGAAACTCCGGCGTCGGGATGGATCGGAACACTCCGCGGCATGGAGCTCCCGAGTCAGCCTCTTCTTACCGGAGACCGCGGCATCAAGTCCACAGGCTCCGCGGTCAGAGCCCTTTCACTGGTGTTCCTCGGCAAAGGATTGCAGGCTCTGCGATGGTAAGTCAGTGCCGCGCTCGAGGCTTGCAGCTCCGGGACGGTCTTCAGGAAAGGCCGCATCACTCCACATTGTTAGGCCACATGAGGGTGACGGAGATGCCACACGGAGAAAAATCGCATCTCCGTCGAAGTAAGTGACTGAAAAAGGTTTCCCCCGATTCTTTCCCCCCACCCACATAAAACAAACAAACACTAAATCATATTTTTAAAACATACTTAAATAATAAAGGCATAGAGGGGACTGACAGATTGTTGGCGAGTCAGCCACCGCGGTGGCGCCACGCGAATAAATAGCTGAGGAGGCATTTGATGCAGGTACTATAACAACATATAAAAGACAGGTAGGTACATGGATAGGAAAGGTTTAGAAGGATATGGGCCAAACAAGGACAGGAGAGACGAGTATAGATGGAGCATCTTAGTCGTCATGGGCAAGTTGGGCCGAAGGGCCTGTTTCCATGCTGTATGACTAGAACTAAGATGATTATACACACACACACGGAGCAGACTTGCTAAAGAATTGAGCATCAAATTTAAATATGGCAATGATAAATTGCAAACTGACAGGTTTCACAAATCTATGAGTGGGGAAAAAACCTGCAAGGAATTTGGATGTGCAAACGTAATGGTTAGCATGACCTCTGCACTGATCAGCACTGTCTCTTTTTGATTTCCACTGGCCACTGGCCCTTCAGCTTTTGAAACTGTTTATAGCATCCTGTTGAAGATAGACACAAGAAGCTGGAGTAACTCAGGAGAGGCTGCAGTCTAAAGAAGAGTCTCGACCTGAAACATCACCCATTCCTTCTCTCCAGAGATGCTGCCTGTCCTGCTGAGTTACTCCAGTTTTTTGTGTCTAGCTTCGGTTTAAACCAGCATCCGCAGTTCCTTCTTACACATAGCATCCTATTGAGGTCAGACCTGCTGAAATCCAATATACTACTATTAATGAGACCAATAAATGTACTCCAAATGCTGGAACTTTACCATGACCCCATATTGAAATGGACCCGAGTTACATTCAGGGCATGAAGCCAATACAAGCAGAGGCATTAAGTTTGATGTGTCTGTCAGAGAATATTTTTCCTTCCAATTACTGTATTTATCTTTTGCCATAACCAGACTTTTTTCTGAATAATAATGTTAAATTAAGGTTTGATGAATCCAATAAGAACACATTGCATTAATGAGGTTTAACATGCATAAACGAAATGCAGAGTTGCCCATCTGGGCATACTGGCCAGATCTATTCAATCTACACTGATGGATTAGATTGCTGAGCCTAGCTTAAAGTGCAGGTCACTGTGTAAACAAGGAATTAGCTTCCAAGCCCTGAATTAATAGTGAATGTACAAGCTGTTTCACATTGAGCCACACGTCACTGAATGGGACCAAAGCTACCGAATCTGCCACAAATGAACATTAATGATAATTAGTTTTCATATGTGAAAATTACTACTGCTCAGAATCATTATCGGGTATTGTTTAATAGGTAAAATTACTGAAGGACAATGCTACCATAACAAATATTATCTCTCGTTTTCTATTTATATACACTCAATATTCTGCTGCCAAGACTCAGCCGTCATTAATCTACCCTGTTACCTTTAGAACTTAATGCGTGATTACTGCAAATCCTAACGTCAATGCGACTGTAAATCGAATACTGTCAAACTTCTAGCTGAAGAACACAAAGTAGGAGCAAGAGTCAGTCAGCCTCTTGATCAAGTTAATCAGTCTTTCAATCAAGTTATTGTTCATTTCTTTAAACATCGCCAGGTATCCGATGGGGACAACCATCTGAAAAGTTGTCACTGCAGAATGTAAGGGATTATACAGGCGTGATAAAATTAAGTGGAAGTATGAGACATTAATTCAAGAACCAGTCATCAGAATATCTGTTCTAATGTACAATGAAAGCAGTAATCACCTTGAAATTAAAATTTGCACAGACAGGCGGTAGTTCTCGTATGAATCAGCCAAATGTAAAACAATGGGGGCATGTAAATTGTCGTTCATGAAACTAGGAAACTTCATCTTAAAGTTAGTTCTCACCAATGTGGGGATGACGGAAGCTTTGTGACCAGATTTAATTGTCACTTCATAAGATCATGTGATAGGAGCAGTATTAGGCCATTCGGCCCATCAGGTCACGTCAAACATATGCATGTAGAAACAGGAAACTGCAGGTATTGGTTTACAAAAAAGGACAAAGCGCTAAGTAACTCAGCGGGTTAGGCACATCGCTTGAGAACATCGATGAGAGACATTTTGGATCGGGACCCTTCAGATTATAAGGGGGGGGGAGAAGACTGGGAGAGAGGAGAGGCAGGACAAAGCGTGGCAGGTGATACGTAGACACTGGCGGGCGGGGGGGGGGGGGGATGTTTTTAGGCAGATGGTTAGAACAAAGTACAGAGACTAAATCCAAAGGTGCAAGACAAATTGTAATGCCAGAGGAAGGAATGTAGAGTGGTAGGGGAGAAATAGGTGCAAGTCCAGGTGGGGCTGTCTATCAGCAATGTGTGCTCAAGAATCAGCCTTCAACACTTATCTTGGGTCTCTAGCATCCCTATCCTCAGAAGCTTTTAGGCCATCCATATTAACTACTTTGAACCAGCTTAAGTGTTGGAACACTCGGATGTCATGTTCCTCTCTCCCATCATAGATGAGGCCCTTACACGTGTCTCCTCGGTACCCCGCAATTCCGCCCCTGCTCCCGCTCATCACAATAGAGACAGAGTCCCCCTGCTGTAATTTCTACATGGTGAAACCAAAATGTATAAAAATGGCCTTTATTAAAATCTGACAATGTGCACTTTAACCACATGTGATTTTTCTTCTATTACAAATCTCAAATTGTGGAGTACATGGGGCAAATAAATAAATGATGGGCCTTTGTCTCAAACATTATGGAGGGCACGATTTTTCCCTTTAAAAATAGTAAGCAATGAAGCCATGCACATGAATGAAAGCATCATAAGTACCGCTTCTTATTTAAAATCTATAAACAGTGCTTATACCTAAATCTGAATAATCCACTAATACTTGTTTAATACAATTTCAATATGCTTCACAGCATTTTTGCTTTCCAGTTCAGCATGTAACATTATACATGTGTTAAATCTGTTGACAATTATTTACAGACACTGACATCACAATGGCTACGCTAAGTGAAATTTGTCATCCATTAAAACTGGAGACTAGACTGACAGGCAATGTTCCAATTTACTAAATTCCTGATTAAACAATGGTGAGGCTATGTTTACTTAATTATTAAGCTTTGACACATCACTGCACCATTACGGTGTGAACGTCTGGTTATTTAGATCATAATGCAATACCTGTGTCGGAAAGAACTGCAGCTGCTGGTATAAATTGAAGGTAGACACATATTGCTGGAGTAACTCAGCAGGACAGGCAGCATCTCTGGAAGAAGGAATGGGTGACGTTTCGGGTCGAGACCCTTCTTAATGTAATAGCTTATGTATTATACAGTACACCATTAATGTTTGTAAACTATGTACCAGTTGTAAGCTCACGGATATATTGGGAATTGGACGGCAATAAAGGACAAGATAGATGAGCAGAAAGTTCAAAAGGGAATTCAAAAGAATCTTCTTTACCCAACGAGTGATGATAACGTTAAACCTGTTACTGTTGGAACGGTTGAGGCGAATAGCACAGATGTATTTAAATAAGGCTTGCTTATGCTGATAGTCAAACAACAGCTTCAAAAATACAGCAGTATGAACATTGAATTCTCCTATTTTAGGTAACCGCTAACATCTGGAAACACAGCTCGTTGGTTAGCATAGGCAAGGGCCTGTTTCTTTGCTGCACAGCTCTGTGCTGAGGGGAGAGCTTATTGACGCATACATGATCATGATGAGCATGGATAAAGTGAACGCTGTCCCTTCCCCCAGTGTAGAGGATTCTAAAACTAGAGTTCATAAGCTGCAGTGAGTCGGGAGTAGGCAGAGAGTTACAAAGTACTTCAGAGACAATCTTTTCACCAGGAGGATAATCAGCATCTGGAAGGAGCTACCGGAGGAAGCTTATAGAAGCAGATACAATTATAACTTTTTAAAGACATTTGGACAGATATATAGATGGGAAGAGATGGGAAGAGAATTTGGCTATGGGCCAAATCCAAGCAAATGGAACTAGCCCAATACAGGCAAGGTGGGCTAACAGGGCTATTTCTTTGCTGTATAGCTCTGTGCTTCTGATGTCTGATCACCTTCAGTGAAGATATTCCATGGATTGCTGTTTGTTTCAACATTTGATAAATACGAGCATTAAACATGACAAAATTGCCTATGGCAATCAGCCCCCATCATCATTAACTAAAGGTCAGCTCCATCAACTTAAGGCCAAAGAGTGTCTGTCTATATTCAAAATGAATGACATCAGTAAATACAATGATCATGAAATCATTACGGCTACAGTTAGAATCAACATTTTTTTTTTAAAAGAAAAAATCTAATCAACCCACAATCTTCAGTGTGCTTGTTGCATTGTGGTTTCATTTCTCATTTACACTTCAGCACAAACAAGCAATAGCTTGCACTTAAATGAATTTAAAGTTAACTAATATTTTTGCAGAGGCTTAAAAGGAGCACCAGATATTGAACCAAAGTAACAGAATCAAAGGAACAGAACACAGCAAAGAATGCAAGAATCAGAATAGAGTGCAAGTGAAACTACTGGCTGGAGAATTCAAAGGGCAAAGAGAGAAGGATTTAAATAAAGACATGAGAACCACAGCAACTCAGTAGCCCATATGCCTTATGTTTGGATTGATGTAATGATCAACAAACATACTTTTTCTTTGACAACCAAAGCTTGTCCTGGTGCATTGATTGCAAAGATGAATTTCAATAACATCTCCCTTCATGGAGAGATGGTTCCTAAAAACAAAGGCCCTCAGAGCTGAGGGTGATTCACTTCCACATTAGCTCTATTGGATTCAAGTTGGCTGATGAGGTCAATGTGGCAAAGTTGCAAGTCAGGTACACTTCCAGAGCAAACAGAACACACCTCCATTTAACCTGCTAACCTCCTGCTGTGATGGAGCTCAAATTAGTGTGCCTGTTTCAGAACCCTGGTATCAAACATACCTGCCCACTGTGTTGGTGGGACACCTTCATTGCTTTGAGCTGGCAAATGAAGATTAATCCCATCTCAGAAGTATACGAGGGATCATAGCGACCTAATAGACTGCAAGCATTCAGGAATCAACTCTTAATCTTCAAACACTTTTCTTCTCACAGCCAAAGGCTATGCTAACAGACTGAAGATGACGCTGATTTTCATCTGTGTCTACTTTCACAGAGATAGCTCCCCAAGATACGTGGCCCACCCTTTCCAGGGTACTACTCCTTTATTCCCAGGGATGCTAGATGGCAATGAAATTAGATCTGTTGGTTAAGATCACAGCTGGTATTCAGTCAAGATGGAAGTGCATTTCTGTGGGCAATTAATTACACAGTGAAGACCAGCCTCTTTAGTGTCATTAGATGGAAAGAATACGTTGCAAATAGAGGACAACTCTTCCATTGTTACAATAGGATTCATATACTTTCTTGAGTATAGTTACAAACTTATATTGCTTTGCAGGTGTACAAAATGAGGTTGTTGATTTGTGATTGCAGTGACTGTTTACCAAGCAAGAACTTTAGGAATGTTGTCCAGTCCCACTGCCTTGTTTTTCAGCTGGCTTCTGGCCTGTGACTCATCAGTCTGGGGTATTTGGACCAGGTAGACAAAAGTGCTGGAGAAACTCAGCGGGTGAGGCAGCATCTATGGAGTGAAGGAAATAGGCAACGTTTCGGGCCGAAACCCTTCTTCAGACCAGATTGTTTGCTGTGTATTCAAGGACTCTCTAGCCTTTTTCAGTTTGCCTCCATTCTCAGCTCTCAGCTGGGTGGTCTTGAGTGTTTGGGAAGTAGACAATTTTGATAATGCTGAAGAATGATAGAAAAGACACTTGGAAGATCTAATCCTCAAAGCCTACAACTTCCAGAGGACCTAACACTTGTCTAAATAACATTAAATAGTTAATTAAACAGACCTTAGTTTTCCAGTCTCTCCTCATAACTTCAGTCTGAACTACGACTTGAAAGGCAGTTTGCCTGCTATCATCAGCAACTTTTGCCACAGATGCTACCTGACCTCCCATTTAGCATTTTGCTATTTTATTTTTGAATTCGCAGGGAGGGCTCAATTTCCTTAAAGTGACTTTTACTGGATTTCTGATCAATGCATTCCCTTTGACCATGCTTTACATCTTGCTGATTTAGCCAATACAATATCGGGTATTTTGCCATCCGAACCATTGCCATTTTGGAACCCATGAATACATGCCATTTTCCATAACCTTGTTTGCTTAGTTGCAACTATGCATCACAAAATCAGAACCAGTTTAGTTTAGAGATACAGCGTGGAAACAGGCCCATCGGCCCACTGAATCCGCACAGACCAGCAATCTCTGCACATTAACACTATTCTACACACAATAGGGACAATTTACACATACACCAAGCCAATTAACTTACATACCTGTACGTCTTTGGAGTGTGGGAACAAACCGAACTCAGAGAAAACCCACATGGTCATGGGAAGAACGTACAAGCTCCATACAGACAGCACCCGTAGTCGGGATCGAACACAGGTCTCCGGTGCTGCAAGCGCTGTAAGGCAGCAATTCTACCGCTGCGCTACCATGCCACCATGTTAAATAAAAGTCACTGGGAATCTTGGAGCAACAGATTATTTATTAAGAAAATGAGAAGTGAAGAGATGCATATAAATTTAATCTTGAATGCTTTACATTTTGAGGGTTGGCACATGGATGGGGAAGCTTTCATGATACCAGCTTTGCTGTTTCAGCAGATAGTCAAGGATTCATGGATCTTCAATATCTAGAGGAGTAGGTCATGGATTGGTTAGCATCCCAACAACAAAAGATGAAATAAAATGAGGAAGACAATTGTCTATTCATCCGGTCTGGCCAACAGACATTTAATAGGCATTTTAACTTGATTATTTTGCCTCAAAGCGTCCATTACAAGGATCAATTGCCCTTTGCATGCAGAAATTATTCCTGATAGTCATCCTGTTGTCCCACTTAAATTAAATCTTTAATTTCTGATCACCGTTTCAGTACATTGATCTGTCAATCAAGGCAATTTTGATTTATGATTCGTCAAACAAAATTAAATTGTTTAATTAACCCAAGTAATTGATTTAGCATCTGTGACCAACAAGGATTCCAGTCTTGCTTCACAGGCAGTGTGCTTGGACAACCAATCTAAATAAGAGCCTAAATTAATCATTCCAAAGTTGAAGAAAACAGCCTTCAACAGGTCAGTTATCTATCACAGATCAAAATAATTGAATTCACATCACTGTCATTTCAATTGTTGCAGAAACATTTTCAGTGTGGGTTTAACTGGGCCTGTGGGATTAGTGAAAGATACAAAACATTTACATTATACCATTAGGCAACTCAAACCCATCAGTTCACTTCTCAGTCCCTTTTCCAGAGGAATGAAAAGCTTCATTTTTTCCTATGACCCAAGTGAACAATCCCAATTCGATGAGCAAAGTGCTGGAGGAATCCAACTGGTCAAACAGCATAGCTCTTCCTGCACTTTTCGTTTTGCTCAAGATGCCACCACAATCTTCTGTGTTTCATACCCCAACTACATGTTTGGAGCGCTCCAAGGGAAACAACCAATTTGAAGTGGATTTCTGAACCATATTTAGTACAGTGGCTTGCAAAAGTATTCATACCCCTTGAACTTTTCCACATTTTGTCACGTTACAACCACAAACGTAAATGTATTTTATTGGGATTTTATGTGATAGACCAACACAAAGTGGCGCATAATTGTGAAGTGGAAGGAAAATGATACATGGTTTTCAAATTTTTTTACAAATAAAAAACTGAAAAGTGTCGCATGCAAAAATATTCAGCCCCCTTTACTCTGATACCCCTAAATAAAATCCAGTGCAACCAATTGCCTTCAGAAGTCACCTAATTAGTAAATAGAGTCCACTTGTGTGTAATCCAATCTCAGTATAAATACAGCTGTTCTGTGAAGGCCTCAGAGGTTTGTTAGAGAACATTAGTGAACAAACAGCATCATGAAGCCCAAGGAACACACCAGACAGATCAGGGATAAAGTTGTGGAGAAGTTTAAAGCAGGGTTAGGTTATAAACAAATATCCCAAGCTTTGAACATCTCACGGAGCACTGTTCAATCCATCATATGAAAATGGAAAGAGTATGGCACAACTGCAAACCTACCAAGACATGGCCGTCCACCTAAACTGACAGGCCGGGCAAGGAGAGCATTGATCAGAGAAGCAGCCAAGAGGCCCATGGTAACTCTGGAGGAGCTGCAGAGATCCACAGCTCAGGTGGGAGAATCTGTCCACAGGACAACTATTAGTCGTGCACTCCACAAATCGGGCCTTTATGGAAGAGTGGCAAGAAGAAAGCCATAAGAAGTCCCGTTTGCAGTTTGCCACAAGCCATGTGGGGGACACAGCAAACATGTGGAGGAAGGTGCTCTGGTCAGATGAGACCCAAATTGAAGTTTTTGGCCTAAATGCAAAACGCTATGTGTGGCGGAAACCTAACACTGCACATCACCCTGAACACACCATCCCCACTGTGAAACATGGTGGTGGCAGCATCATGCTGTGGGGATGCTTTTCTTCAGCAGGGACAGGGAAGCTGGGCAGAGTTGATGGGAAGATGGATGGAGCCAAATACAGGGCAATCTTGGAAGAAAACCTGTTAGAGTCTGCAAAAGACTTGAGACTGGGGCGGAGGTTCACCTTCCAGCAGGACAACGACCCTAAACATACAGCCAAAGCTACAATGGAATGGTTTAGATCAAAGCATATTCATGTGTTAGAATGGCCCAGTCAAAGTCCAGACCTAAATCCAATTGAGAATCTTTGGCAAGACTTGAAAATTGCTGTTCACAGACGCTCTCCATCCAATCTGACTGAGCTTGAGCTATTTTGCAAAGAAGAATGGGCACAAATTTCAGTCTCTAGATGTGCAAAGCTGGTAGAGACATACCCCAAAAGACTTGCAGCTGTAATTGCAGCGAAAGGTGGTTCTACAAAGTATTGACTCAGGGGGGCTGAATACTTTTGCACGTGACATTTTTCAGTTTTTTATTTGTAAAAAAATTTGAAAACCATGTATCATTTTCTTTCCACTTCACAATTATGCACCACTTTGTGTTGGTCTATCACATAAAATTCCAATAAAATACATTTACGTTTGTGGTTGTAACGTGACAAAAGTGGAAAAGTTCAAGGGGTATGAAAACTTTTGCAAGCCACTGTATATATTAAATCCCATTACCCACAGTAGGGACAACACATTCCCCCATAAGTTTGAGAACAGTGGCATGTCTCCATGTTGAACACCTGGTCTCAATACTGTCTGTGGAGATGTCGATGACATTATACTCCAGTTCAAAAGTAATACTAGTTGTTTAACAAGAGTGATTAATGGCTTTAAATTACAGAGTGTTCACCTTTTATCAAAAATGTGCTTTTACCATTTTCTTCTACTCTCCTTCTACAGGTTAAAAGTTTGTTTCTTAGATAATTTTTGCACAACTATATAAAACTGGAAAATCAACCTAGAGATCATCCTGCACAAAGTTTACAGTCTAACTATTTATTCCTGGTGTCATTGTAAACAACACCAGATAGCATATAGAAACTGTGGCTTAAATAACTAGAGACGCTCACATGGTTCAGCATGTGCTTTCGTTATAGCTAGTTTGCACTTATTTACCTGTAAAATGTAAAGTGTATTGGTAATCCTGTACTAGGATAGGCTATTTCAATGCTTTCTTTTAAAAAATTAATTCAGACTACTGACATTGCTGGCAAGATCAGCATTTACTGTTCTTTCTTAGCCAAGCAATGTGCCTGGACGTCAGAAGATCCTTCAGGAGGGTAAACCATTGGAAAGCATCTGGATCCGATGGAAGTACCAGGTTGTGTTCTCAAAATCTGCCCAGACCAATTTGCTGAAGTTTTTGTGGACAACTTCATTACTGAGGTCTGATGTTCCCATCTGCTTTAAAAGGGCATCAAAATACCAAGAGTAAGGTCATATGCCTCAATGACTACTGACCAGTATCACTAATGTCCATAGTGAAGTGCTTTGAGGGGTATAATCAGTCTAAATTGGCAACATTTCCTTCTCAATAACCATCAGCTATGGGGCAGCTCAAGGCTCTGCACTCAATCCCATGTTCTACTCATCCTATTCACATGACTGCGCAGCTGGACACAGTTCCAACTCCATCTGGACAAATTATGGGTAATGATGAGTCAGAGTACTGGAGGGAGGTCGATCGTCTGGTTGAATAGTGCAAGTTAAACTTTCTGTTTGTTTAATATGAGTACTAGGTTTACAAGCCTTTTGTGTTGCTGTAAGTACGAATTTCATTGTTCTGTTTCGGTACATATGGCAATTAGACACTCTTGACTCTCTTGAAGTCAAGTATCAGCTGGACCAGAGAAAGCCATCAGAAAACCTTCCCAGAAATAGATTAGACCTTCTAGGGTCTCGACCCAAAACGTCACCCATTCCTTCTCTCCATAGATGCTGCTTCACCCGCTGAGTTACTCCAGCATTTTCTGTCTACCTTCAATTTTATCCAGCATCTGCAGTTCTTTCTCACACATTTTACTACTTTCCAGTCTTGCTATGATTCTCCATGCATTCAATTGTTTCTCCCTTTCTCCCTCCCTCTTGGCCTCTCCCACATTGCATTCATAGGTGTTAAATTTTGATGCATCACTGCTCTTTAGCCATTAACTTATTTAATGTGGTCCCTCTTGTAGTTTCCAGTCTAAACAATGCAGTTCAAAATCTGGCACTATGCCAGCAAATGGTTACAGCGCACCCTTCCATGGACTGATGCATTACTATTCCAACTCAAAGTTTTAATGTGCTAATGTGTCACAGGCATCTCATTTTCAAAATTACATTCATATCTAGTAACAATTCAGTAAAAGTCTTCAAACTACTTATGCCAACATGTTCAAAGAGAATATAAAACAAAAGCCTTCGGGTTTGTGGTTTCAAGAACAAAACCACTCATTAAATATTAAGCTTATTTTATTGATGTGTGCATTGTGTATAGTTTTACTCCATCTTGGCCAATAGTCATTTAATTAATTGCAGTAGCTGGGTAATGTATTATTTTATATGATTATTCACAAATCTATATTTTAAATGTTTCCAGGATTACTGGGGATTTACTTTATCCCATGATCGAATCAATTAAATAACCTGCAAATACGATATAATTACAGCTTTAGCTGGGATTCATTCCATGGACAGAAGCTTGCATCCACTACACAGTTACTTCAAAAGAAAGCTTTAATTCTTTTCTCCCGTTTATTTTCAGCCATTGCTAGCAGTTTCAGTGCCTGGAATAATTTAGTTTTCAGTTATACATTACGCATGTTCCTCACCCCTGCATTTTATATCAATATGCATTTGAACTAGTAATATTTTAATGCACAGTTGGAGATAGTGGCACTTGTTCTCTCAACAGAATTGAGAGGGCAGAGATTTGCGTCTGTTTTTCAATTAGCTTCCAGAACAGAAGTAGACCAGAGTACCCTGTCCTACCTCCTCAGTGGATTTCAGAACTTTTCACATGGAGTAACTGAGCAGGTGCTGGTAGTCAATTATTTTGTTCATTACAACTGTACCACACTACTTGTCCAAATGGCAATAAACTCAACTTAAAACCGGATTTAGTTTAGTTTAGAGATAGTGCTGAAACAAGCCCTTCGGCCTGCGCCGATTAAAGAACCCCGCACACTAACACTATCCTACACACACTAGGGACAATTTACATTTATACCAAGACAAACCTGTACGTCTTTGGAGTATGGTGGAAACCAGAGCTTCCCGGAAGAAAACCCACGCAGGTCACGGGGAGAACGTACAAACTCCGCACAGTCAGCACCCGTAGTCAGGATCGAACCGCTGAGCCCCAGAGCTTGTTCACTTGGGAGTCCAATGAGCAGTTCTGGTCATTCAGTTATGGGAAGGATGTCATTGAGTGGGAAAGCGTGCAGAAGTGTGCTACCCAGGCTTGTAGGCTTGAGTTATAGCAAGTGGTTGACTGGATTGAGACCGAGTCTGTAAGAGGCTGTGGGCTACATCTAGAAAGTACATTCTCTGTCTTTTTGCTGAGCTTCAGAAAGTTAACCGTCAACACTGGTATTGACGGTTGTGTGGGAACACAAGTATTCCCACACAAATGCATATTTTCAGAGATTTGAACTGCAGCACACTGAACCTATTGGACAATCGGCAAGAAAAGTAAAGATTAATTGTGAAGCCACGCACCGTGGAAAGACCAGCCAAAACTCTGGGTTATAATACACTTTGACTGGATAATTGAGAAGATGTGTTCATAGGACTAATGGCAGCAAGAGTCAGTAGGGAGTTCAAAAATGGAGTTCAAAATCTTAATAGATCATATCTGACCGTACAAGTACTTCATACATAGCAAATTACTTTTGAGATTAAAAATCCTCATTACTTACCGTGGTAAAATTAATTAAACCTTTGACAGGCAAGTAGCTATAACATCCATAATCTTTTCTAGTGGCCTTACTCCTATACAAAAAGAGCTGAAAACAAACCATTTAATTGAAATAAAAACTGAGTACACTGTAGATCCTTTAAGTATTTTTTTATGTGGAGGCATGCCTCCCTCAAGTAGAATTCAGAAACCATTTTTATATCT
Source organism: Malacoraja senta (assembly GCA_038087875.1). Classification (NCBI taxonomy): domain Eukaryota; kingdom Metazoa; phylum Chordata; class Chondrichthyes; order Rajiformes; family Rajidae; genus Malacoraja; species Malacoraja senta. Next base: position 62,033 of record JAXLNO010004557.1, read on the forward strand.
GATGCAGACAGACTTACTGTTTGCAACATTTCCCCCTTTCTACTCAAGATTTGCAAGGTTTTATTCCTCCCCAGTCTTACTGGTCTCTGGTTCAGCATTTCCATTGGCACGTAGAAAATAGCCTACCAGAAAAGGGCAGATCAACCAACACAGGCTGAAGAGGGAAACTACTACCACAAAGGAATCACTCGGCACAATTCTTCTGCATAGTACAATAATGCTTCAGTATCTGGTAATGGACAGAAACGTGGTCAGCTGTCAATTACAAAGGGGAAAAAACAAAAATAAACAGCTGCTCAGGAAACTTAGTTTTGAATCGGAGAACAATTACAACATGCAAGGTGGTTATTTGGAAATTGTGTCTGCACCTGCTTTATATAAGAGTTCCTGACGCCCTACAAATTCTTTCTGGTACTTATCTATTCCTATTTGAATAATACATTGAGATTCTCCCCACTACCAACTGAACAACGCATTCCAGACAAGAACCACTCTCTGCTAAAATGTTCATCTCACTTTTGGTTCTCCTGCCATTCACCTTCATCCTTCACCTTCAATCCTGGACCATGGTCACCTGGGTTACTGCATTGCCTTACCCCATTGTCCACAGGGATTTTGGAAAAGGCAGAGCAAAAGTTGTTCAAAAAGCCTGCCCGGTTTTTTCACATTTATACTGCAGATATAAAGCCTATGCTCTTCCTCGACAATTTTTTCCTCGACAATTTTTCCCTCAAAGACGCAAAGGTCATCCAAAAGCCCCCGTCATGTCCACGGTTTTACAGCCTAAAATTTATGTAAAACCAGATCAGAGTTAAAGCTGGATATAAAATCCTTTGGTCAAAGTGAGATACAGAAATTACTTCCCACCATTTGTGGAGAAGTTAGAATAAGATTTTCTGGTGTTTACTTAAAGGTGCAAAACAATAGTCAACCTGCTTGCGAACAGCAGAGTTTTCAGGAGGCAGCCCACCCCACATAGAGATAGTAGTCAAGAGTTCTGATCATGATGTTAGAAGACACTGTCAACAAATGCGGCTTTAATAGGCCTACAACCTGCTCACCATAGCTCAGTTCAAGTTCTATTTGGATCATTCAGCTCTGAACCCCGTTACAACGCTGGTACAAATTTTGGCAAAAGGACTACATTTTAAACACGACTCGAGTAACTGACCTTTAGATCAAGGTAGCACGACCAAGTAGCCGCAAAAGGTCTGGCAAAACTAATCAATGAGATCCAGTGACAACTTTCCATTGTGTGCCTCAAATAAAAGGAATTCAGCCGTGAGGTCTTGGGAGGGTAGCCTTTTTGTTCCTCAGGACAGTGAACTAGATCCAATTATTTCCAGCTGCTTCAACAATGACTTTCTCTCTCTGCAGTAAGAAATGTCACTGATTGCACAGTATTCATAATTAGCTTAAATAATGAAGCAGCCCATGTCCACCTGCAGTCAGCTCTGCAAGGAACAGTGAAATGTAACATTCACAGCATGTGAGCCAAGCAATAATCGTCTCTTAGAGGAAGACGAACTACCTTACTAGATAAACATTGACAACCAGGGCAGGGGGAAGGAGAGCACTATGAACAAAAACTTAGTTGAATCAATCTTTGCACCATCTACAAACTGGGTATGCAGTGTAATTTTCAGCAATTGCCTGCGTGACTGCAGACTCAACAAGACAAAGTCTGACAAATAAATCCTCATGGTTGAAAAGCTAGCCCCATCTTAAACTTTCACCACACCAACATCTGCGTGCTGAAACTGAAATGTGTAGTATTGATACAATGCACTAAGCAACTCGACAGCAAGACCACAAACGTGGACTTAAAATAAGTGCAGCGGGTACTTGGGTATACCACCATTCCACTATCCTGTCCAGGTCACACACCACTAAATTGTTTATCATCGTCACTGGGTCAAAATCTTACAAATGCTTTAACGAACATTGCCAGTAAAAATCCTCATGAACGAATTATCATCACCTTGTTCCATACTTTCACAAACATATCAGCAACAAACATCTGCCATATACTCTGCTATAGATCATCTTATTGTCCATTATCATCCAAATAACACCAATAATCCAAATAGCTACAGCAACTGAGTCTCAAGACAAATGCTGAACTTAGACAATTGTTTGTAGCTTGTCCAAAATAAATTGCCAGCCATAAAGCAATTAGAACTTCTTCCTTTCTTCTTTGGCTGTCTCTAAGGAATCCCCAGGATGACTTTAAAAGGAGTAAAAGAGTTTGGATTCTGGTGCATAAATTCTTTACATGTACATGGTGGGAATGCCATCGGACCAAGATGATGTTAAGGGGCTGTTCCACTGCGGCGACCTAATCTGTGAGTTTAGAAGAGTTTGCCCTCGACTCAAACTCACAGCATGGTCGACACGTGGTCCTATGAGGTCACTGGAACTCTCCTTCATGCTCGAGGAAGTCCCCAGATACTCGCAGCCTCAGCTAGGTTGCGGAAAATTTTCAGAATGTTGAAAAATTTACCGCGAATAAAAACTGGTTGGCATGGTTCTTTTTAACTCGTAGTGCAGTGGAGTCGCTATTTAGTTACAGGCAGTCGAGGGCAGCTGTAGGCAATCTCCTTCGCTGACCGTGCATTTAAATTGGCTCATTGGCGTTTTCAGGACCATCATCCCACATCCTTTCCAACTTTTTTTCTACACTCTTCGTCACTCCCTTACACTCAGTCTTCCACTTTCTCGTCGTCTTGTTCCGTCTCTTGTTCTCCTTTTCCTCCTCATCGAGCAAAGGTTTTGTTGGTGCTGTGGTTTTAGTGATGACGGGAAACTAGAATTAGTGGCAACAGAGAGTCCACAGTTGCAAAAAAAAAAACACCCCAAAACAAGTAGTCCATTATGCAACAGCCCAATTTGGCCACTGCACATATCCCACTCCAAATATTATGCCATGCCTTAATTACAAAAGCAGTCTTATGATCCCGATTGCAAGTGCACATTACAACTGCAAACAAAAACTAAGCTATCACTATCCATATTTACTAAATCATTACTGTCACCGTAATGAGATTAAAAATCCACATTATCAAAGTAGTAGAGATTAAAATCACATGATTCAAACTCTCAATTACCCGACCTCAATGGGGTTAGTATTATCTCAATGGGGTTAGGTTAGGTTAGGGGGAGGTGCAGCGAGACCTGGGCGTCCTTGTACACCAGTCACTGAAAGTTGGCGTGCAGGTACAGCAGACAGTGAAGAAAGCTAATGGAATGTTGGCCTTCATAACAAGAGGATTTCAGAATAGGAGTAAAGAGGTTCTTCTGCAGTTGTATAGGGCTCTGGTGAGACCACATCTGGAGTACTGTGTACAGTTTTGGTCTCCTAATTTGAGGAAGGACATCCTTGTGATTGAGGCAGTGTAGCGTAGGTTCACGAGATTGATCGCTGGGATGGCGGGACTGTCTTATGAGGAAAGATTGAAAAGACTAGGCTTGTATTCACTGGAGTTTAGAAGGATGAGGGGGATCTTATAGAAACATATAAAATTATAAAAGGACTGGACAAGCAGATGCAGGAAAAATGTTCCCAATGTTGGGCGAGTCCAGAACCAGGGGGCCACAGTCTTAGAATAAAGGGGAAGCCATTTAAGACTGTGGTGAGAAAAAACTTTTTCACCCAGAGAGTTGTGACTTTGTGGAATTCCCTGCCACAGAGGGCAATGGAGACCAAGTCACTGGATGAATTTAAGAGAGAGTTAGATAGAGCTCTTGGGGCTAGTGGAATCAAGGGATATGGGGAGAAGGCAGGCACGGGTTATTGATTAGGGACGATCAGCCATGATCACAATGAATGGCGGTGCTGGCTCGGGGCCAAATGGCCTCCTCCTGCACCTATTTTCTATGTTTCTATGACTGTTAGCAACACCTTTTGACATTCAGCTGCTTTGATCTGCATGGCAACATATTGGCTATTGGATCTTTGTACATTGAAACTGTAAGAATGAGGAAATCGACTCATTGCCATTTTATATCAGTCCTCAAAATTAAAGATCTGCAAAGAAAAATGAAGCCATTAGGTTAGCACTTTAATGTTAATGAATGGACTAATTCTTACCATTGTTTTCTGTCAATTTCTATTACCAGCAATAAAAAAACCAGAAGATTCTGGAAACATTCAGATCAATGGAAGTAGAAACTAGTTAATATTTCAGGTCAGAGATACTTTGTCAAAACAGGGATAGATGGAAAACAAGACCTTTTTCATTAATAGAGAAGGTAGAGAAACATTCCCTCTCTCTATTCCTCCCCACCAAGTCACACTAGCCTCGTTTTCACCCTCTAAACAGCGAACAATGGCCTATTTTCTTTATCAATATTACTGTTTTTGCATATCTTTTATTCATTGTTCTTTGTCTCTCCACATCATCGTCTATATCTCTCGTTTCCCTTATTCCTAACCAGTCTGAGAAAGAGTCTCGACCCGAAACGTCACCCATTCCTTCTCTCCAGAGACGCTGAGTTACTCCAGCATTTATCTTCGGTTTAACCGTGTCTATCTTCGGTTTAAACCAGCATCTGCAGTTCCTTCCTACACAAGGTAGAGAAGTATGGGTATCAGAGAATACGTCTGAAAGGACAAGACCAAATAAATGAATGTGGCAGTTAGATTCACATTATGGTTCTTTGTCTGTGTTATCTGTTTGCTAATAAAGTTGGTTCAGTGGGCAAGCCTGGGGAATGCTCCAATACAATAGCAAAATAGGGAATATAATAGTCTAGTCCCATGGATACTGAATTATACCATGAAACCTGCCTGACGCGTTTGTAAACTGCCATGGAGAGATCCTTTTCTGGAAAAGGTCTTTTTTTTTTAATATATAATCTACACTGGACAGTTTAGCTACATTGAAGCATAGTAACATAGCTGCATTGAACCTCAGTAACAACATATTTTTATTTAACAGCAATTTTACCGAAAGTGAATCCATTTTATTTTATTTCCAAGAAATACAAAGGGCATTATTTGAAAAATAAAACGCGGTTAATTTGATTTGGGACGAGTCAGTTGTGTCTGGATCGTAACTATTGCAATTTGAATTAGTATAAAAACATTGTATTGTTTTAATTAAAAATGTAGACAAGCACTGCTAAATTATATTACCGTAGAGCAACAGAGCTGCACCCACATGTCGAGTCAAAACAAAAACACTGGTTTGTAGTAATTACAGGAATGGGAAATAAAATAGAATCCAATATTAAAAAAGCTATCAAACTGATTGAAGCACACTGCCTGAAAGCGCTGCCATCAAGAGATCTTTTATCTCGAACTCTGCAACATCTTGCTGAAGGCCAGCCAAATAAAGCACAAAATCACACCCACAACCCTTCTCCCTAAAACTTCATGAGAGCGCACAAACACCAGAGCCCTGCACCACACTGCTCTTGGCCAGCAAAACTATCTTGAAGGAAACAGCCAACTTCAACAAAAGGGACATGGCCCACATACTCTGCATTGAATAATCAAGAAAATTACATTTATACAACCTGGCATGATATTTGTTCACTTGTAGGCTCGGTGAAAGGCTGCACTGTTGACTGTTCATCATGTGTCTAAACAAAATATTACAATGCTAAGAGATTAATGTAACATGGTAAAATGAAATGATTCCACCAGAGTTATTCCACCAAACTCCCCAAAACTACAATCAGTGATTCTTTGTTTCCTTCACATTTCCATTGGTCATTGTCAGTCTCCGTAGGCTAGGCTCATCTGTGGAAGCCCACAGCTCTATGGATAACACAGACTGGAAAGAAGCTCACAACTTGCAGTTCAGAGTCAAAGATGGCCATTTAAATTTACTGGCACTTATCATCCCAAAAGTCAGTTTAATCTCCATCAAATCTGTTGTTATTGCTGCCAAAATACAATGCTTCATGATATTATTTATTCATGGTATAATATAGAACTACTCAATAAAAGGAAAGGTTGAGAGATATATATGTGGGCCAAACACAGCAAATAGTCCATCTTGGATGGCATGGACAAGTTGTGCCAAAATATCTATTTCTATTCTATGTGACTTTGACTCTAGTAGCTAGTTATCAGCTTCAGGAAGCACGATGGAGTACATGCTCCAATCAGTAGTGGAAATGATTGAGACTCAAGTTTCTTGATGTTAATAACAAGTTGACCAACGATCTGTTGTGCAACATACTCATTGATGCGATGACAGTCAAGGCAGCATACCAACACCTCTAATTCTTGAGGCGACTGAGGAAATGTAACGCGTCTCCAATGACTCTGATAAACTGTCGGGTTGCATCACAGCTTGGTTTGAGAACAGCTCGGCCCATGACCGCAAATTGCAGAGAGTCCTTCTACACTTGCCACGGCCTCGGAAAACCAGTCAATATAATCAAAGACTTATCCCACCACAGCCATTCATTCCTCCATCCGGCAGAAGGCACAGAAGCTTAAAGCACATACCACCAGACTCAGGAACAGTTTCTTCATGTTATCAGGCTCTGAACAGTCCCTCCATATGGTAGGGTACTGTCTGACTCACCTCTGCCCCATTGCAGAATTGGACTTTTAGACTATAAAACTGATGCGCTACAATATGGAGAATTATATTCTGCACTGTTGTATCTTTCCCATTGCTCTATCTATTGTAATTGAGTTTGATTTGATTGTATTTAGGTAGTGTTATCTGATATATTTGGATAGAATGCAAAACAAAGCTCTTCACTGTACCTCAATACATGTGACAGTGATAAACCTAAATCCTCAGAATTGAGCTGGAAGAATCGTATTCATTTATCTGCCCAAGATTCTGGTGAAACTCAAACTCTGAACCTCGTTAATCAGAGGCAATGTTCCAACTAGTAGCTAAATACAAAGGCAAGACGATTCAAGATAGTTTATTGTCATGTGTCCCAGATAGGACAATGAAATTCTTGCTTTGCTTCAGAATACAACAGAATATAGTAGGCATAAATACAGAACAGATCAGTGTGTCCATATACCATTGAATATATATACATATATATACACACACACACAGAAATAAACAGATAAAGTACAATTGGGTTATTAATGTTCAGAGTTGTTTGAGTTGAGTTTAATAGCCTGATGGCTGTGGGGAAGAGCTATTCCTGAACCTGGATGTTGCAGATTCCTGTACATTCTACCTGAAAGCAGCGGAGAGATGAATGCGTGGCCAGGATGGTGTGGGTCCGTGATGATGCTCAAGTTCAAGTGAGTTTATTGTCATGTGTCCCTGATAGGACAATGAAATTCTTGCTTTGCTTCAGCACACAGAACATAGTAGGCATTTACTACAAAACAGATCAGTGACAATATACCATTATATAAATAAATACACACATGAATAAATAAACTGATAAAGTGCAAATAACAGATAATGGGTTATTAATGATCAGAGTTTTGTCCGAGCCAGGTGTAATAGCCTGATGACTATGGGGAAGTAGCTATTCCTGAACCCGGTTGTTGCAGTCTTCAGGCTCCTGTACCTTCTACCTGAAGGTAGCAGGGAGATGAGTGTGTGGCCAGGATGGTGTGGGTCTTTGATGATATTGTCAGCCTTTTTGAGGCAGCGACTGCGATAAATCCCCTCGATGGAAGCGAGGTCAGAGCTGATGATGGACTGGGCAGTGTTTACTACTTTTTGTAGTCTTTTCATCTCCAGGGCGCTCAAGTTGCCGAACCAAGCCACGATGCAACCGGTCAGCATGCTCTCTACTGTGCACCTGTGGAAGTTCGAGAGAGTCCTCCTTGACATACCGACTCTCCGTAATATACTCTGACTCATCTCCATCAGTGATACGTCCCACAACAGTGGTGTCGTCAGCGAACTTGATGATGGCGTTCGCACTATGACCCGCCACGCAGTCATGAGTATAGAGTACAGCAGGGGGCTGAGCACGCAACCTTGAGGTGCTCCCGTGCTGATTGTTATCGAGGCTGACACATTTCCACCAATACGAACAGACTATGGTCTGTGGATGAGGAAGTCGAGGATCCAATTGCAGAGGGATGCGCAGAGACCCAGATCTGAGAGCTTGGTAACCAGCTTGGAGGGGATGATTGTATTAAATGCCGAGCTGTAATCAATGAATAACAGCCTGACATATGAGTTTTCGTTGTCCAAGTGGTCCAGAGTCCAAGAATCTGACAGTGACAAAGCTGGGCAGGCAAATGAATGATACAAATATTTGCAGCAATGCATAATGTTAGACAGTTTGAATGCATATTATTTGCAAGCATTCTGACTGGGTCATTGTAAGCTTGCACCTACATAAACCAGCATTTTCATTGTGGAAAAAACAAGTGGCTTTCAACACAATGACAACTCTGCACTGCCAACCAATATGCAATTACCCTTCCAGCTTGCACTGTTTTTGGCCAGTTCCAACCTTTTCCACTTCTCCCTGGGACCTCTACTCTGAACACATTTCGGCTCTTGACTGTTCTTCCCTCTGTCAATCGCTTCTCTACTGCTTTCTGAAAAAGACCATGGGCAGTGCCACATGAAGAATAAAATTATGGAGCCATACAGCAAAGAAACAGGCCCTTCAGACAGACAGCAAGTACTAATCATTTGCAAACAACATTGAGTGTAATGAAGAATAACTGAATGCTATGACCTTAGAGATTTAGATTAGACATTTCAAGTGGTGAATACACACAACTGCCCTTAGCCAACCATAAATATCAATGTGGCACATTTCAACCACAACAGCAAAGGTTCGACTACGCCAGTGTAAGGCAAGTGATCACAAGACTTCCATCGCTCCTCAATTTCCAAAGACCTCAAAACTAAATGGATGCAAAATGAGCCATAAATTTGCTATCATTTGATTGGAACTACGACACAAAGCCAGATTCCACCCCAGTGTCTATTCACTGATCAAATGCTTAAAATTCAGATTATACCATAATGTAACATTGTGCACAGCATTTTATTCACAAAAAAATGATACACTTGCTAAATCCTCAGAATTACTTAAGGTAGAAAATGGCAGTTTTAGAACATCAATTTATGATGTTCAGGGGTATTATAAGCAATGTGTGTATAGTCTACGGCTAGAAAAATATCTACATTCCCACTCCCGATCACAAGTGACCCTATCAATTAGTGTGGGCATCCATGGATGTGGTGCTTGATAGCAACATAATATGTAGGCTGACAATGGAGAGAGAGGGATTGGTAACTTGATCAATGTGGTCTTGCCCAAGGAATCATGCATATAATAGATCAGCATAGGGAGGACTGGAGAAAGGACAGGGAAGGAAGAAGAGATGGTCATATTTTCAATTCCTCTTTCAATCCATTCATATACACGAGTCATTTATCCCTCAAACTATCACCTCCGATCTCACATAATTGCACTGAATTAGTTGGCTGCACTTCGACCCACCCATATACCTTTGCACATTGCAGTCAGAAATGCTGTACTGATGAATAGTGCCGATAGAATGCCAAAGGGGGACGTGTTAGCCCAAGATTAAGAATGCCACTCAAAAAGAAAAATGAAATGCAAAAGTTGCCAGTTCAAGAACATAGTAGTTTTGAGCTCAACAGCAACAAACTATTAACCTGTGATAATATTAATGACTTGGATGTAAATAAAAAACTTGTTAAAAATGTTGTGGATTATAAGAAAATAGGTAGTGGATAGCAAGGAATGTTGTCCAAGGCTACCACAGAATATAGATCAGATGGAAAGTTGGTCAGAGTATTGTTGGATGGAATTTGATTGTGACAACTACAAGGCGATGCATTTTGGAAAATCAAATAGGGGTAGGTCATATTTAGTAAATGGTAAGACATTAAAGAATGCTGATGAACAAATGAACCTGGGATTGAAGAGTCAATTGTTCCCTGAAAGAAGTAACACAGGTAGATAAAGTGATGAAAGTAAACATGTCATAGGTCAAGGCATAAAATATAAAAGTTGGCACAAAGTGCTGGAAGAACTCAGTGTGTCAGGCAGCATCTGGGGAGGGAACAGACAGGTGACATTTTGAGTGGAACCTTTCTGCAAACTGAAGGATTCCATTTTCCCTCCCCAAAATTGTGGCCTGGCCCAATTAGGTTCCTCCAGCAGTTTGTGTTTGTTCAGGATTCCAACAACTTCATAAAAGTTGGGACATGTTGCAACATAGAAAATAGGTGCAGGAGTAGGCCATTCCGCCCTTCGAGCCATTCAATATGATCATGGCTGATCATCCAACTCAGCCTTCTCTCCATACCCCCTGATCCCTTTAGCCACAAGGGCCACATCTAACTCCCTCTTAAATATAGCCAATGGCCTCAACTACCTTCTGTGGCAGAGAATTCCAGAGATTCACCACTCTGTGTGAAAAATGTTTTTCTCATCTCGGTCCTAAAAGACTTCCCCCTTATCCTTAAACTGTGACCCCTTGTTCTGGAACAATCTTCCTGCATCTAGCCTGTCCAACCCTTTAAGAATTTTGTAAGTTTCTATAAGATCCCCCCTCAATCTTCTAAATTCTAGCGAGTACAAGCCGAGTCTATCCAGTCTTTCTTCATGAAAGTCCTGACATCCCAGGAATCAGTCTGGTGAACCTCTGTACTCCCTCTATGGCAAGAATGTCTTTCCTCAGATTAGGAGACGAAAACTGTATGCAATACTCCAGGTGTGGTCTCACCAAGACCCTGTACAACTGCAGTAGAACCTCCCTGCTCCTATACTCAAATCCTTTTGCTATGAATGCTAACATACCATTCACTTTCTTCACTGCCTGCTGCACCTGCATGCCTACTTTCAATGACTGATGTACCATGACACCCAGGTCTCGTTGCATCTCCCCTTTTCCTAATCGGCCACCATTCAGATAATAGTCTATTTTCCTGTTTTTGCCAGGAAAAACAGTTTGCAACGTCACAAAACACTGGTTAGACCGCAATTAGTGTACTGTGTACAGTTCTGGTTACCACCCAAAAGAAAAGGTGTGGTTATGCTGGAGAGTGTGCAGGGGAGATTCACCAGGAAATTATAGGGAGAGATTGGAAAGGATGAATTTGGTTTCCCTGATGCGCAGGAGGCCAAGGGGTAATTTGACTGATATAAAAGACAGAAGTAAATAGCCAGAATCGGCTGGCAACCGGAAGGTAGCCGGTTCGAATCTCGCTTGGAGTGCATACTGTCGTTGTGTCCTTGGGCAAGACACTTCACCCACCTTTGCCTGCGTGTGAATGTGTCTGAGTGATTGGTGGTGGTTGAAGGGGCCATAGGCACAGATTAGCAGCCACGCTTCCGTCAGTCTGCCCCAGGGCAGCTGTGGCTACAGAAGTAGCTCACCACCACCGAGTGTGACTGAGGAGTGAATGAATAATGCGATGTAAAGCGCCTTGAGTATTAGAAAGGCGCTATATAAATCCCATCCATTATTATTATTATTATTATTATAGTAAGACATAAGAATAAGGTGAGGAAGAAGCCATAAAGAAGATTTGAATAAAATTTGAGGGGAGGTTTCTCACACACATGCAGTCAGATTGGCTGAGGGAAGTGGAGTTGGAATCAGAGATGATCACTATGTAGAAGAAACATTTAGATAGGCACTTACGTCGGTACATTATGGAAGGATACAGACCTAATGCATGAAAATGGGATAGCATTGATGGGCAAAAATGGTCAGCTTGAATGCGGTGGGTCAAATCACCCATTCCGTCCAAATTATTATTCTGCAATAATTGTTAATTATTAACTATTAACTTCATAATCATCATAATCATACCTTATTACCCAAGTATGTTTTGCAACATACGAGGAATTTGTAAAGGTTCACACCACTTATTTTCTTAGGTATACAAGCAGCGGCATTAACTATACCAATTATCTGTAAACATAAAATCTACACTACTCCTTGTAAATAAACAGTGGGAGAACAAAGTCCAGCAGTAAATAACAGCACACCACATCCCAAAAAGGTCCACAAAAATGTATAAGCATAAGCACATTCTCTGCATAAAATGTCAATTATGGATTACTACCTCTCAGCCTGGATATTACGATAACAAACCAGTAGCAAGAATGAATCGGCAAAAAGGATGAATAAACTTGACACAACAAGGCCACCTTCTTTTGCTAGAATATTGTGTATACTTCCTGTTTGCTACACTATGCTAAGGATGCAATTGCAAGGACAATTTACCAGGATACTGCCGGAGATTGTGGGGAGACATGATATAAAATTATGAGAGGCATAGATAGGATAGACAGTCAGAACCTTTTTTCCCCTAGGGTAGAAATGTCCAACACTAGAGGGCATAGCTATACGGTGAGAGGGGGAAAATATCATGGAAATGTTTGGGGCAAGTTTTTTTTTTAAACACAGAGGGTACTGGGAGCCTGGAATGCATTGCCTGGGATGGTGGTGGTGGTGGAGGCAAATATGATAGTGGTGTTTAAAAAAACTTTTAGAGAGGTGCATGGATTTGCAGGGAATGGAAGGATGTGGCTCACTTGCAGACAGATGAAATCAGTTCAGTTAGGCATCATGCTCGGCACAAACATTCCTGTGCTGTTCTGTGTTCTATGTGATGGAATAATTCAGTTATGAAGAGATATTAAATAGACTGGGTTTGCTTTCCTTGTTGCAGACGAGGCCAAGGGATGAATTCTGATAGAGGTATCAAAATGATGTGAGGCATGGGTAGAGCAGATAGCAAGAAAGGTTTTGTACGGTGAAGGCGCCAAGGACAGAGGGCACAGGTTTAAAGTAAATAGCATACGGTTTAGATGTTTAAAAGGAAGATTTTTTTTCACGCATGGAGTGTGGCTACAAATATTCTCCAATTTTTTAATGCATCCGACGAGCACTTGAACTACCAAAGCATAGCAGACTATGAACTACGCGTTGGTGAATGAGATTAGTAGAGATAGATACTTAACAGTCTGCATAGGCATGGTGGGCCGAAAAGATTGTTCCTATTGAACAACTCTGAGTAAACAATTATAATGCTGGAGGAAATGCCATGGGAGGGCACAAACAAACGATGTTTACCCCTACACTGCAAGGATTATTCACCACCACATTTCTCATAACCATTATTGATACATATCATACTATTAAGATATTTGGCTTGCTCACTAAAGTGTCCCACAAATCATCCTAAAGTCCAACATAATTCTATAATGAAACTCCAAAACATTATACTGTCACTGTTGAAGCTCGGACTGAAACATACGCACCCAAGGTTAAAACAAATTCTGGTGCTGGAGGTTAGCATTTATCTTTTAGAGCCAAAGAAAATCCCTACACTTTTTAAACAATTAACATCTACCACATTTCCCTACTCCAATTCTTTCAAATCCAGGATTCCTCATTTGTACCACATGCCTCCAACTCTTTCTCCAGGGACAGAGAATTTTATTGACATAGTTCGGCACTGAGGGTCGGTCGCAAATGCTGTATCATCAGATCTACAGTTTTTTGAAAGAAGGATTAAACCAGGATGGTAGCCATTGCAGAGATGTTTAAAGCACTATCTGAAGGAGAACCATGAAGGTACACCCCAACTTTAGGCCCAAATCTCATCTAACTGATTTACTGACTATGAGAAACAGATTGGTGTACTTACACTTCCTATTCATGGATTTTTACAATGGTTTATCATGATTCAGTAAGGTAGACAAAAATGCTGGAGAAACTCAGCGGGTGAGGCAGCATCTATGGAGCGAATGAAATAGGCAATGTTTCGGGTCGAGACCCTTCTTCAGACTGATGTGAGGATGGGGGAGGGGGGGTTGGAAGAAGAAAGGAAGAGGTGGAGACAGTGGGCTGACAGAGGTGAGAAGGGGAGAAGAAAGTAAGGACTACCTGAAATTAGAGAAGTCAATGGTCATACTGCTGGGGTGCAAACTGCCCAAGCGAAATATGAGGTGCTGCTACTCAATTCACGGTGGTCCTCACTCTGACCATGGAGGAGGCCCAGGACAGAAAGGTCAGATTCGGAGGGGGAGTTGAAGTGCTGAGCCACCGGGAGATCAGGTTGGTTATTGCAAACCGAGCGGAGGTGTTGGGCGAAGCAATCGCCAAGCCTACGCTTGGTCTCACCGATGTAGAGCAGCTGATATCTGGAGCAGCGGATGCAATAGATGAGGTTGGAGGTGGTGCAGGTGATCCTCTGCCGCACCTGGAAAGACTGCTTGGGTCCTTGAATGGAGTCAAGGGGGGGGGGGGGGTAAAGCGACAAGTGTAGCATTTCCTGCGGTTGCGGGAAGGGACGAATTGACCTGGGAGTTATGGAGGGAGCGGTCTCTGCGAAAAGCAGACGGGGAGATGGGAAGATGTGGCAAGTGGTGGGATCACGTTGGAGGTGGCGAAAATGTCGGAGGATTATTTGTTGTATGTGACAGCTGGTAGGGTGGAAGGTGAGGACAAGGGGGACTCTGCCCTTGTTACGAGTGGGGGAGATGGGGAGTGAGAGCAGAGTCACAGGGTATAGAGGAGACCCTGGTGAGAGCCTCATCTATAGTAGAAATGGGGAACCCCCATTCCCTGAAGAATGAGGACATCTCCGATGCCCCGGTGTGGAACACCTCATCCTGGGAGCAGATGCGGCGTAGTCGGAGGAATTGGGAGTAGGGGATGGAGTCCTTACAGGAAGCAGGGTGGGATGAAATGTAGTCCAGATAGCCATGGGAGTCAGTGGGTTTATAGTGGATGTCGGTCAGTAGTCTATCACCTGCAATGGAGATAGTGAGGTCAAGAAATGGTAGGGAAATGTCAGAAATGGTCCAGATGGTCATGATTCAGTAATTTTGATCCAACTGCTTAAGAACCTCACTGGCATCAACCGGCAGCTGCATGAAGGCTAGCCAAACATTATTGCATTTGCCTTGGGGAAATAGATGCAGCCAGTTGCGTCCTTGCATCGGTTCTGCTGATCAATAAAACCATAATCAACTTTTTAACCTCAATGTAATTTTTCTGCCCAGTCTCTAATAAGTGCAAATGACTCAGCCTCCACAGTTTTGTGGATAATGAATTTGAAAAGACCCAATCTTCAGAATGAATCATTCTGCAGATTGAGTCTTTTCAAATTCATTATCCAAATACAGTTTGAATGGCAAAGTCCTTTCTTGGAGACAGATCCAAACACTCCAGCAAGGGAAAACATTGTAGACACATAATGCTGGAGTAACTCAGCAAGTCAGGCAGCTTCTCTGGAGAAAAGGAATAGGTGACGTTTCAGGTCCATTTTGGTGACGTTGAAGAAACGTCACCAAAAGGAATAGGTGACGTTTCTTCAGACTCCATAAAAACTCCACTTTAGACATGAGGGAAAACATTATCTCTACCATTGTGATCGAAGTGTTATGATGTGGACAACACAGTAGACAACTTAGGCATTGTTACAATGATCAGGTTATGTTGATTGAAGTAAAAACATTTGTTGTGACATCAAGAGCGCCCCAGCTCATCACTGAAAGAACATTGTGGGATCTTTGACAATCAGTTGAGCTTTTCTTTCAGTCTAATCTCCCCTGTCAGGTTACCATGTCAGCATCATCTATGCTGCATTTGTGGAGTGGAAGCTAATCACAGGACAATTCAATAACAGATCTGAAAATACATTCTAGCCCCTCCCTCCCCCAAGGATACGTTCCACATTACCATATCCAACTACAACATCAAAAGTACACAACTTTGATTCAATTCAAAACAGAACAACAAATTAGGAGGAGCAGCTGGTAAAGCCGCTGCCTCCTTCCACCACCTCCCTGGACCGGTATTTCCAGCAATTTCTGGTGTAACTTCAGGCACATTTTTTCATTTTATTGGGTTCCTCTGTGAAGAGAGGTGCCCTGATCCGAGGCATCACCAACATCCCCGTTGGTTCTTCCACTCGGGCACTGTCCTTTGTAACCACAGGCGATACCACGCCAGCTCATTCACCTCTTCCCTTTCATCACCCAGCGATTCAGACCATTGTACATTACTGGAATGGGAAGACGAAGTGGGTCGCTGGAAGCCCTACAGCAGGCAGGTGAGCAAGTTTGTAGAGCGCAACATACAACAGCTGCAGCCATGAAAGGAATCAACAGCATCGCATGCAGCAGGACAACCCCTGTCTGGAAGCCTACATTGTTAATATTACCATACTCACCCACTACCACAATTTAGTTATAAAAAAGTGAGAAAAGAAATGCTTCTCTCTTTCAGCCCAGATCATACTCTGTATTTGCAAAAACTTGAGACTTGATAGATGCAAGATGGCGCTGGAGCTTGGCGACTCTTTGCCTGCTGGTCTCAGTGGAGGTTCTACTATCACCCATTTCAGTCGTTCCACTCTTACTTGCCTATGGTTTGATTGTACTCATGTATTGCATAATTTGACTGGACAGCAAACAAAGTTTTTCCACAGTATCTCAGTGCATGTGATGACAGTAATAAACTTAATTATAAATTATAAACAGTTCCAGCAACCTGGGTTCAACGCTGACCTCCGTTGCTGTCTACGTGGAGTTTGCATGCTCTCGCTGTGTCTCTATGGGTTGCTCTTGGTTCTCCGGTTTCCTCCCACATAAAGACAATGTTGAATGGACCACTTTAATTACCCCTAGTATATGTGGATGGCAGAATAATAGTATTAGTGCAGATAGAAGCTAATGGTTGCTGTCTGGACCAGTCTGAAGAAGGGTCTTGACCCAAAACGACACCCATTCCTTCTCTCCAGAGATGCTGCCTGTCCCTCCGAGTTACTCCAGCTTTTTGTGTCTATCTTCGGTTTAAACCAGCATATGCAGTCCTTCTTACACAGAAGCTAATGGTCGTCATGGAGGGCATGTTCCCCTCTGGTACAAGTCCACATTAATAAATATAGATTCCAGGAGAGGGTCACAGTGGACCTGACCCACAAAATAGACAAGCATAGTTTTAGCCCTTTGTGAATTGCACCAGTCACTAATCCTTATGTCAAATGCTCCACTCCAAACATTATTCGATCGTTAAGAGTGTTTTACTCTTAATCAATTATAACTTGGATCTTATGATTCATGTGTGGCCCTTGTATCTTCACGAAGCAAAAGTGGGCATTTTATAAGTGAAACTGCTAAATTTGTAAAAAACTATTGCATGAGCTCACTTCCCTGCCCCCTTCCCCCGAGACTGGCATTTAATATGATCAGCTGTTATCCATGGCCAGCAGGGAGATGCAACAAGCATGAATTTTTAAAGACCAATTAGTTTCTGCATTCACAAACATGCATCTTAATGCCACTGATAAATAGAGACCCAACCCATCTTTGTGGGCTCTCATACAAAATGTTCTATGCATTTATTCATTCTTCCACACACCCCTTTGCTACATAAATGAACAAGTCCTTACCCAGGAATGTGATGTCAAGATAAGGTGCAAATTTCAAACCCAAGGCCAAAAATAAGCCTAGCAGTCTCAAGGTGTTTCACTCAGTTCCACAGCAAGTTACTGAAGGATGAAATATGGCCACTGAAACGTGTTTTGAAAAGCTTAAATTTTCCTTTCCATGATTTGGGCATTGACGGCAAGGTTAGTATTTATTGCTTAACAAAAATGTTTCAGAAGGTAGTAATGTGCCGACTTCTGAGTCATAGTCCTTCTGCTGAAGGAGATTCCATGGTGCTGTTGAGTAGGACTTTCCAGCATGAAGACCCAGCATCCTTTTACACTAAATTAGGATCAGACGCAACTTGGAGAGTGAGCTGGTGGCAGTATTTCCCAAACCCCTGCAGTCCAAGTACTCTTTGGTGATAAACTATGTAAGTCTGGGAAAGGTTATTGGGGTAGTCTCACCAAGTAACTCCAGATGGAGCACCATACACCCACTGCATTGGCAGTGTGGGGAATGAATGAGCTGCCCATCAGGTTGCTGTGTTGAAGTTTGAGAGTTGTTGGTGCTGCACTTATCCAGTTACCAGGACAATTTTCTATAACACACCCAAAAGGTGTTGGCTTATTAGAAGATGAGTTACTCCCCACAGGATGCCCACCTTCTCTTGTATGGCTGTGGTCATGTGTTTTAGTGAGCAAGGGAGCTCAGTGATGCACAGATATCCAATCAGTACAACTCCTCCTTGCACCCAATAATACCCCTCTTCCTCACATACTACTCAAATTCTACTTCTAAAACTTCTGGGTGCTGCCACATACTCTTGCCCAAACCTCAGCAAACCCCACTAAACTTTAGGACTCCATTTTTCAAGAGATGACTGCCTGCAGATTCTCAGTTCAATATAAATTAGTTTTCAGTGGTTAGCTATTACACTATAGTGTTTTAAAATAAACTAAGTGCCCTCTCATAGACCCCAGAAACTAGCTGAACAGTTCTTAAGAGTCTGGATGCACATCATGGAACAAGGCAACATTTAGCAGTTCAAAAAATCCTGACAGAAAGCAAGCTTCAACAGCTTCAAGCTCAATAAAGGCAGCATGAAAACGGGTGCATTGGCTCGACGGTATGTATTTTTTACCAACGATTCCATTGCATGATGCAAATGCGTTAAAAGTATCCTGCATTGTCAGACCACAAGAACGAGCGTGGTCAGTTGTCCATATCTTCTATATCGACTTCATGCGTAATCTTGCACATCTTCTACTTCTGAGAATTCACATGTAGCAGCCAGCTCCCAAAGGATTCCAGAGGATTAGGTTTGGGTTGGCAGAATATAGATTGGAGCAAGTTACAGCTACCCAGACACTACCGAGGTAATAGTTTCAGAACTGGGAATTGACCCTATCAAGACTGGGGGTGAGATTGAAGGAGATTAAATTATATCCTCATCACCACTGAATTTTAATGACACATCTAAAATGTGGGTTCCCACCTGCTTTACGACAACTATAATCATCCCAGTGCCAAAGAAAAAGATAGCGTGCCTTAATGACTATAGTCTGGTGGGTTTGAATCCACCATCATAAAGTGCTTCAAACAACTGGTCATGGAATATGAACTCCAACATCCCAGTCGATTTTGATCATTTGCAATTTACTTTTCGCTGTAAAGTTCCACGTAGATGCATTCCTCCTGGCCCTGCACTCATTCCTGGACATTTGGATAACAAGGACACCTATTACAATCTCTTATTTATTGACCATACCTCCGCCTTCAACACCAAACTTATCTCCATATTTATGAACCTCCAGAATTTGACCCTATACTTCCAGACCTATAGACCGTAATCAGTAAGGATAGGTAACAAAATACTCTCCACACCAGTCTATAGCCCCTTACTCTAATCCCTGTACACTTATGACTCTGCAGATTCATCATGTAACTCCAGTTACAAGTGCGCAGATGACATCACTGTAATCGACTGGATCTCAAACAATTACAAGATAGACTACAGCAACAATATCGAGAGTTTAGAAGCATGGTGTCGAGACAATCTCACCCTCAATGTTAGCCAAATGAAGGAGCTGGTCATCAACTTCAGGACAAAGGACATTTATTGTCACATACACCATTTCTGGTGTAGTGACATTTGAGTTGCCATTTGCAGCACACCAATAAAAGTAAGACACCACATTAAAGAAGAATTTAACATAAAACATAAAAACTTCCCCCCACAATGGTTCCCACTGTGAGGGAAGGCAACAAAGTCCAGTCCTTTTCCTCTTGTTCACCCCGTAGTCTGGGCCTATTTGAGGCCTCCGCAACAGCGGCCCGATGGAGCTCCGGCGTTGGGAGAACACTCTTCAGCGGCTTGGAGTGGCTGGAACGGCCGCTTGCTGCCAGAGACCGCGGCTCCCGAAGTCCACAGGCTGCGCTGGTCGGAGCTCCTACACTGGCGATCTCGGCGAAAGATCCCAGGCTCCGCGGTATTCAAAGTCAGCGCCGTCGCAGCCAGACGCTCCGCAGACCCCACAGCTCCACGATGTTGGAGTCGGCGGTCTCAGCACTCCGGAGCTTACCACACGGCGACACGGGTAAGGCGTCACCCACTCCGCGATGGTGCTTCAGTGCTGCGCCACCGCCGAAGCTGAAGTTCTGGCCGGTCCTGGCAGGAAACGCTGCGCCAGTCCCGTTGGTAGGCCGCGAGGAAGGGGCGAAGATACGGCTCGGAGAAAAGCCGCAACTCCGACCAGGTAGGGACCGAGAAATAAAGTTTCCCCCCACCCCTACATAAAAAAGATTAGACCTCCAAAACGAAACTTTTTAACATACTAAAAAATAAAAAAAGAGTGTAAGGACGGACAGCTGCAGGCTGGGCAGCCATACTCGATGGCGCCCCCACTCGAAGGGTAGAGGGCACACCCTAATCTGATTCAATGATGCTGAAGTGAAGATGATCGAGCACATCAAGTTCCCGAGTGTAAATATCATCAATAATTTGCCCTGGTCCAACCACAGTGACGCTACAAAGAAACACAACACCACCACTACTTCCACAGAAGACGAAGGAAATTTGGCACCTTAAATGATCATACGAATTTCAACCAGGGCATCATAGAAATCATCCTATCTGGATGCATCACCACTTGGTTTGTCAATTACTCTGTCCAAGACCGCAAGAAATTGCAGAGTTGTGAATGCAGCCAGTCCATTACACAACCCAGCTTCATCACGCAACATCAGCACCAACTACACTTCATACTACCTTAAGAAAGCAGCAAACATAATCAAGGATCACTCATACCCCAGTCATACTTTCTTCTCCTCCATTTTCCTACAGGGCAGAAGATAAAAGCTTAAAAGCAAGTACCACATAATTTATGTACAGCTTCTTCCCCCCCCCCCCCCCCCCCCCCCCCCCCAGTGTTATCAGACACAGATCTCACATTTTCTGATTTTCCATCTGTGTGCTTGCAGCCCTTCACTGTTTTTAAATGGAGGAATGGAATTGCTGTGAGCCATCGTAAATTAATTTGGCCTAAATGGCCTCCATCTGCATCATGAGGAAGTATGGATACCATCTATTGAGGTTGAAGCAAGAGGCAAGACCATGACTAGCAACTAGAAAATGCAGCAAGTCTGGAAGACAGGAGAACTAAAGTGTAGATACAAGGAACTACAGATGCTGGTTTACAGATAAAGACAAAGTGCTTGAGTAACTCAGCAGGTCAGGCAACATCACTGGAGAACATGGATAGATGATGCTTTGGGCCAGGACCCTTCATCACACTCAAAATGGATAAAGTGGATAAGACTAAGCAAACAGAGCACAAATGACAAAATGTGACCACTGCTTATGAACATTAGGGTAGTTGATGCAGAGGCAAGCACTATCCTCCAACACCCACCTGGTTATGCAACAGATCTAATGGTCAGTAGTAATACACTCGGGGGGGGGGGGGGGGGGAGGGGGGGGAAACACGGCTTTATTTTTTAATGACAAAATTCCATTACCTGTCCACTCAATAGCCAGATTCCTCCCCATAAAAAACCCTTGTGCTTTTTTTCCTGTAGTAATCAGCTGTTCAAGAACAGCTGCAGTGCTAGTGGCAAAAATATGCTCACAGCATTGTTGGGTAAAGGATTCTAGGTTTAGATCGACCAGCAATAATTTGCACAGTATGCTGTGCAGCTTCGGACCCTGCTAATGGTGCTTGCTCACATTACCTTTAATGGATGTAAGAGTATAGATTTGGGACGCATTGTCAAAGTAGCCTAGGCAAGGTACTCGAGTCCATTTTGTGGATGGTTCACAAAGTTGCCACCGTGTCTCAAAGGTGCAGTCAATAAGCAAATAAAGTTATCTTGTCGTAGATGGTGTCCAGTCTCTTTGGAGTCGTTCTTGTTGAACTCGTCCAAGCAAGCAGAGTCTATCGTGAAATAACTTATAGATGGTGAAAATAAGTTAGAATATCAGGAGGATGTCATACTACACGAGACCTAGGTTATGACCTCCCCTTGCAGCCATATTTGACACACTGTTTACCACCGTTACATCCCAATTGCTGTTGCTCCAGCCAAGATCAAACAATTAATCAGGAAATTGGACCCCTTGGTGCTTTAAGCTAACTTGGGGTAAAGAGAAATTGCTTTGTTACAATTGCTAGTTGTTCTGAGGAAATATGAAGACCTTTTGAGTAAGGGCACTCCCAAAAGTATACCAAACCTGGCTGGCCAAACTGAAAGTATTTTTTTTAGTCTGGCAATAATACTGGCAGAGGTTATAATGATAATTATCAACAAATCCAACAATCCTATTATCAGTGTTTAATTCTTGGGGTCATGGATCATATTCCAATGTTGTCCAGCGCCCACAAATAAAAACTCCACGTGGTGCAAAATGCATTGTTTCATCTACTGCATGTTCTTTCTATTCTGAACCACAGCCACTAAATATGCAATAAGTAACAGTAATCAAAATACATATTTTTAATTTCTGCTATTAACAAAATGACTAGTTTCTATGTTAGTGCATCTAACTGTCTCGCAAAAGAATTTACTCACTCTCATTGTAACTTCAACCAGTTGCTAACAATCTGTTTTGAGAACAAAGGTCATGCAGCCCAGTAAATTGATTCAGACACATTAACTTGCCCTTTGTGTCAATTCTTTCCCTCTTTAGAAACACAACCAAACTTCCATCAATTTAAGACAACTTGCAATACTATTCAGAAATCCACATTATTTTAAGAGCATTTCCAGCACTGCTGAACTACAGAATCAGAAAGTAATGAATTATTATAGTTTCACTATCTCAAGTATGAAAATGATCCATTATTTTAATTAAACTATTCAAAATTCTGCTGGGTCATTTAATGCCTGATGTTAACCAAGAGTCACACAGAGATTGAACAGGAAGAGGACAGTAAACTTCTGCCTCTAAAAGGAAGCAGCTGGGTGGTTGCACGTGAATAAGAAGTGGTTCATTAATTAAATTAAATTTCCACAGCTGCCAAAAGTGAGATTTGAAGTCAGTGTCCAGATCAACAGTCTAGGCCTCGGGATTACCAATCTACCAACATAACAACTAATCTACTGTAACCACTAATCTACTGTAACAAAGGATGCATAGTTCTTTCGCCAACAGAACATGAAGTCTCAACACTTTCGTGTGCTGCGATTGTTTGGGACATGCCTCATCAACCAGCTGGTCTTTTCCAGTCCTGTGTTTATGATCATTATTTTCCTGCTTTAACTCACTACATCACTGTAATGATATGTACATACATTCCCACAAGATAAAATGCTAACCATAAGACCAGCAAGAAAGCAGGACAATTTGTCAACATGGAAAGGAACGGAAAGTGATGTTATCTGAATTTTTTAAAGTAAATCATAAATTTCCTGAATCGCACAAAATCACACTCCTTTCTGAATTACCACACTGTTATAAGATGCGAACCACTGCCCTATTATTCCATTAATTACAGATAAAAAGGCTGGCTTCCTTGCCCGATGCAAGACAAAAACTCTCCTCACAGTGCAAGTCATCATTCCCTACATTCAATCAAATTAAAAGCAACAATTCCATATCAAACAGACCAAACCCCATCGACATTGTACTGTCACGAGCTGAGAAGGAGATTATTACCAATTACCACAGACAGAATTACTTACATGCTCAACAAGTCAACTCCTCAACCTTTAGTTGAACAAGCCATTTTATTCTTTGATAGCCATTAAAAAAAAGACTGATCCAAAGAGAAGTAAATTAGATAGTTAAGGACAAAACTCTGTAAGGCTCACTGTCTTAATTTATCATGTTAACATACACATACTCACATGCAATTCATTTATTTACTTAGTACCTACAGGCATATCTAAATAAATGCACTACAACCATACATACAATCATTTTTTTATGCGTTTAATCTAAAGTCAATATATTAGGATTTAAAAAAAACCTAAATCTATTACCTTAAAGAATTAGGACCACAGAAAGGAAAACGCACAAAAACGAAAAACAGGAGCAACTCTGTGGCTAACAAAACATTCATCAGCTGTTGCACATCACACAAAGGAGTAGAAACAAAATGCTGGAGTAACTCGGCGGGACAGGCAACATCTCTGGAGCGAAGGAATGGGTGACGTTTCGGGTCGAGACCCTTCTTCAGACTGGAAACATCACCCATCCTTTTTCTCCAGAGATGCTGCCTGACCCACTGAGTTACTCCAGGATTTTGTGTCTATCTTCGGTGTAAACCAGCATCTGCCGTTCCTTACTACACACAAAGGATTAAGTTGGTGCGGGCAGGAGGAGCTGTGAGCGGGGAAGGTGTGCGGGGGTTCGCTGCCAGGGGGTGGGGGGCTCCGGCTCTACTCCCGGGGGCTCTGTGAGAGGGTGCTCTCCCCAGCTCCGACTCCAGTCCCGGGAGGCATGGAACCCGGGACCCAGCTCGGGCTCTACTCCCGGGGGTGCGGGGCTCTGACTCCAGCTGCACCCCTGGGGCCGTAGACAAGGGAGCCCGGCCTCCACTCCGGGGCCGTTGCCAAGGGGGGTTGTTGAGGGACTCCGGCTCCACTTCCACTCCCGGGGTTAGCGGGACTCCGGCTCCACTCCCGGGGGCCGCCAGTGGGTAAGGAGGGGGGTTGCGGGCTCCCCAGCTCCACTCCTGGGCCCTTACTCCAGCTCCACTGGCAGGGAGTGCGGACCCAGTGGCTCCGCTCCCGGGGAGCCGCCAGTGGGTGCGGGGCCCCAGCTGTGGCTCCAGCTCCGGGCCCGTTGCCAAGGGGGGCCTAGCGGGGGGCACGGAGCCTGACTCCCAGCCCTCCCTCCCTCCCTCCCTCCCTCCCTCCCTCACTCACCTCAAACCTGCTCTTGGTGACTCCATTCATCCTGCCCCCCCGCCGCCGCCGCCGCCCCGCCACTCGCTCGCTGGGCCGCGGCGCTGCTGCTAATAATCCCGCTCTGGTTTCTATTCTCCCGGCGGCTTCAACTTTTCAACAAAAACATTAAAACAAAAAAACACACACAGACCGGACTCTCCACCCACCTGCCAGCATCCTCGCACCTGATGGACCGCACGCTCCGCCCGGCTCTCCGCCGCAGTTTAATTCATCATTGGGTGCGTGTGCGGGAGTCGGGGCCGCGGGTGCGGGGCGCCGGGACCCGCCGTCTCGTCTCGTCTCGTCTCGTCCCATCCCATCCCCTCCCCTCCCGCTGCAGCCGCGGCCTCTCGCCTGGGGGTGGGGGGGGAGAGAGTGACGTCAACGTGGCGGGAAACACAAGCACACGGGGGGGGGGCGGGACAGTCGGCCTGGTCCCGCCCATAACCCTGTGACTGACAGGTGTGTCCCAATGAAACCCCGCCCCCTCCTGGTGACTTCTGCAGCGAGGAAGAGACCGTGTTCCACGTGTACATGGACTGAGATGTTGCAGCCCCCTCCCTGTACGACTATGAAGGGGCTGCTCCACAGGCTTTGGCTACATTTTAGCCCCACGCTCCTGATATTTGGGCACTCGGTGCAGAGGAGGGAGGGTGAAGGGGGGTCTTGACCTGAAACGTCACCCATTTCTTTCTCTCCACAGATGCCTGAGTTACTCCAGCATTTTGTGTCTATCTTGGGTTTAAACCAGCAGGTCCTCCCTACACGTAATACGGGTCAGTTCAGTATAGTTTATTGTCACGTGTAACGAGGTACAGTGAAAAGCTGTTGTTGCGTGCTAACCAGCCAGCAGAAAGGCAATACATGATTACAATCAATCCATTTACTGTGTATAGTTGGATGACAAGGGAATAATGTTTAGTGCCAGATAAAGCCAGTAAAGTCCGATCAAGGAAAGTTCGAGGGTCACCAAAGAGGTTGATAGTAGTTTTGCACTGCTCTCTAGTTGTTGGGAGGATGACTCAGTTGCCTGAAAACAGCTGGGAAGAAGCTGCCCCTGAATCTGGAGGTGTGTGCTTTCACACTTTCTATACCTTTTACCTGATGGGACAGGGGAGAAGAGGGAGTGGCCACAATCCATCACAGTGTGTGGGGGGGGGGGGATTTACTGGGATTTACCAAATACTTTCCACATAGAGGTCTCCACCCGAAACGTCACCCATTCCTTCTCTCCAGAGATGCTGCCTGTGCCGCTGAGTTACTCCAGCATTTTGTGTCTATCTTCGGTTCAAACCAGCATTTGCAGTTCTACAGATCTATTCTTGCATCATGGCCTGGTACAGCACATCCAACACATAGGAATGCAAGAGGTTGACTCAGCCCAGTCCATCAAGTGCACAGACTTCCCCTCCATCGAAAGGATCGGCACGAGTGATGCCTTAAGGCAGCGGCATCTATCCTTAATAATTCTCACCATCTAGGCCATGCCCTCTTCTCGCTGTTACCACTGAGCAAGTGGTCCAAAAACCTGAAATCCCACACTATCAGGTTCATGAACCACTGTTTTCCTACAACCATCAGGTTCTTGAACCTAACCTCAATCCTTGTCAACCAAAAATTAGATTGCCTCTTGCACTATCATTGACTTGTTTTGTAATTGTGTTTTTGCATGAATGTCTTTTTGCACAGTTCTTTGTGTTTGCTGAGTATAGAATTTGTGTGTAATTTTGTCCTAATTTAGACATAATTTATCGTTCTGTGTGTTGTCCAAGGTGGGAGGATTTCTTTATAGAATAGTCGAGCAGGGAATTGTTGTTAGTTACCTACAATTGGAGATTCCAATGTTCACACCATTAAGTTGTAAGCTACCCAAGTGGACCATGAAGTGCTGTTCCTCCAGTTTGCACCTGGCCTCACTCTGGCAATGGAGGAGACCCAGAACAGAAAGGTCTGTCTGGGAATGAGTGTTCAGCAAAAAGGTCGCCAAATCTACTTTGTCTCGTCGATGCAGAGGAGGCCACATCAGGAACACCCAATGCAGGAGACAAGGTTAGATGAGGTGCACATGAAGCAAATGTATTTCCTTCCAAATTACTTGAAACAGGTCCAACAGTGCAAGGCATAAGCAGTGCTATATCTCCTCCACAGGGAGGACCCAGTCATTTGATCACTGTTGACGTATTGTATTTTGAATTGTCACGTTGCAGTTTTGGTTTTAAGGATATAGTGTGGAAGCAGGCCCTTCAGCCGACGCCGACCAGGGATTCCGTCACACTAACTATCCTACACACACTAGGGACAATTATACCAAGCCAATTAACCTACAAACCTGTACGTTTTTTGGGTGTGGGAGGAAACCGGAACACCGGGAGAAAACGGGGAGAATGTACAAACTGTACAAGCACTTGTAGTCAGGATCGAACCCAGGTCTGTAAGACATTAACTCTACCGTTGTGCCACCGGGCTGTTTTAAATGTGAATGAATTAGCTGGGGTTCCTTAACATTCAGTCGTTCAAATCAAATAGCCTATCATCATATTGCTTTCACTCAGTCTCACCTTGACATAAATTGCCCAAAGCCACAATAACTGATCCAAAATCAAATGCTTTACCTCCTATCTGCATCATGTCTTTGGGCATGTTACTTGTTGATCAAGGTCCAGTTGCTGTGCAGATGACAAACAGTTCCAACCCTTTATCACTCTTCCCCGCCAAGTCATGCCCATTTATGTTAAGTGTCAGGATCTACTTGATTCCCCCTTCAATATGTCATGTCAGAGTTCTACATCGTGCTTTTCACAATATCTTATCTCACGGGAAGCATTCCACTGCAATTTTAGCAAGATCAGATGACATGTAAATTTATGAACCTATATGTCATTGCTGTCATTGCTAATTGATATCCTTTAGAAACGATTTATCTAGCTCCAATGATTCTTAAGGCCACTCATCTCAGACCCAAACATTTATGTCAGCTGATGTGTTGATGAAAGACGCTGTTGAGGAACAATGTACTTTAAAGTTTTTAGAATTTTATATACAGGAACACATAAATACAACTAATTTCTCCTTTCACACTTATGCATTTTAATTCACAGCAGTAACAATGTTGCATTGCATTATGATCCGTCTGCTACATCATGTTTAATTTTGGTTCTTGTTTAAACAGGAACTTGTATTCTTTTTAGTCGAGTTGCACAAATAGTAAATTGCTGTTTGCATATTAGTGCACAGATAGGACATGTACTTTGGCTGGACAATACAGCATCTAGATTCAAGGAACTTTAGATGGTCATTATAAAAAGTGCTGGCGTAACACAGCCGGTCAGGCAGCATCTCTGGAATGCACGGATATTTCAACGATGCTTCACCACGGGAACCCTATTCAGACTAACTGTAGTCGGGAGGACAAAGCTGGAAAAGAGCCGAGGGCTGGGCAAAGCCTGGCTGAGTTTAATGTTTGGTATGAAAGAACAAGGAATTTTGTTCAATTAAGTCATTTTCACCACAATTAAAAACAAACAAGAATCACATTCACCGAATGTAATCTAAACACTCTCCATTTCCTAAAAAAGTTAGTGGTTATAGAAATAGAGAAATAATACTGTTATTCATTGAGAATACTTTCCTCGCACCACTCATGTCTCCTGTGGGTAAGTTGAGAAAGGCAGAAGAATTGATGGGACCAGATTCTATGCCTTGTAGGCTGAGGTCATTGACATTAACAAGCCATGCAAGTCAGTGAGGCTGGGCAAGTTACATTGACTGAAGTCTACTTCCCTAATCCTCCTCCAAATTATAGTTTATTTCTAAATTAGAAAATAATCTTTTTTTTTAAACTATTTATTAGTTCCTCCACCACTGGGGTCACAAGTCCTCCTGTGAACAAACATCATCCTCAGATAGACACAAAAAGCTGGAGTAACTCAGCGGGACAGGCAGCATCTTTGGAGAGAAGGAATGGGTGACGATTTGGGTCGAGACCCTTCTTCAGACTAGTCCGCGAAAAGGGAAACGAGAGATATAGACGATAATGTAGATAAAGAACAATGAATGAAACATATGCAAAAAAGTAACGATGATAAGGGAAACAGGCCATTGTTAGCTGTTTGTAGGGTGAAAACGTGAAGCTGGTGTAACTTGGGTGGGGGAGGGGTAGAGAGACGGGCTTGGGGAAACATCATCCTCATCCGAGTAGCAGTATAGAGTGAATTATTAGATTGTTTCTCGGTTTTTGATTATCAAACCAAGGGGAACAGATGGGCCTCATCTACAATGTCATTTTTATAATTAGATCTTAAACCAGTACAGGAAATATAATCAGTCTTTTACCAATGTTCCTTGAGCTATAGGGATCGTAGAGAGTACGTTCACGGCAATAGGGTAGTAAAAGTGGCGCATGGCATACTTGCTGTCATTGGTCAGGGCAATGAGTCAGGAAGTCATTTTGCAGCTGGATAAAACTTTGGTTGGGCCACATTGGTATTGCATGTATTTCAAACTATAGGAAGAATGTGGAGGCTTTTGACAGGGTGCATGTTCACCAGGGTGTTGCCTGCATTGGAATGTATGAGCTAGGAGAGGTTGGATAAACTTGGATTGTTTTCGCTGAAGTGCAGAACAGTGAGGCATGATGTGGTAGATAATATAAAATTACGAAAGGTGTAGGTTAGGTGAGAAAGAACATGACAGCACAGGAATAGGCCTTTAGGCCCAACATGATGGCAAAATAAATTAATCTTCATTAGCCTGCACTTGATCCATATCTCTCCATTGCCTGCATATTCATGTGTCTTCCTAAAAGCTTTTTAAATGCCACTATCATATCTGCCTCCATAATCACCCCTGGCAGCATGTTCCGGGAATCCACCAACCTCTGTGTAAAATAAAAACGTACTCTGCACATCTCCTTTAAACCTTGCCCCTCTCACCTTAAAGCTATGTCCTCTAGACCTTGACATCTCCATTCTGGGAAAAAGTTTCTGACTGTTTACCCTATCTATGCCTCTCAGAATTTTATATACTTCTATATGGTATCCCTTCAACGGGCATTTCAAAAACAGTCAGGGTTCTTTTCCCAGACAATACCAGAGGGCATAGGTTTAAGGTAAGAGGGGGACAGTTTCAAGGAAACATGCAAGGCAAATTTTTTTTTAACCGAATGATTGGAACCTGCACTTAACTTTTTAACAATCAAATACATTTAGACCAACAAATGAACAGGTAGGAAATAGAGTGACACATACAATGCGCAGGCAGATAGAATTCATTTTGATTTGCATCATAGTTGGCATAGTAGGCTGGTGGACCAGTTCTTGCACTGTACTGCTTTATGTTCTATGTCACCAATGTGGACCACTCAGATTAAGGACAGTCCATGCATAAATAATATTATTGGATCAGTTTTAGTTTGATCACCACATTCTACCCAAAATGGTATTAGACATTAACCTTTAGATATGGCAAGGGAAGCAATAATACATTTCAGTGTCTCGACCCGAAACAACACATTTTCCTTTTCTCCAGAGATGCTGAGTTACTGCAGCTTTTTGTGAATATCTTTGGCTTAAACCAGCATCTGCAGTTCCTTCCTATACATTTAATTTATTGGTTATGTCTATTCATATTAACTCCCCTTTTATGAAAGGAGACAAGGATCTATAATTATATTCTGAATAATAAGAGCATTGGACTGAACAATAATCATTCCCATCCATTTATATTGGAAAAGAGAAAACATTTCTAAATTGCCCTAATTTGGACAAATTACTTTCCAAGTGCTTACAATGTGTTGCAGTCACAGAAGTATTTTCAAGGCAATATTCTCTTCAATGCCTCTTCAGAAGTATGAGAAAAATGTCCCACAATATTATTAGTTGTGGATTTACTATTGACCATCGCCACAGTTGACAGAATGATTTATTTAATGAGGTAGAAAGCAAATTAAAAACTTGCATTTATATACTGTACTGCCGTGTGTATTAAACACACAACTGATTTGATATCCCGCTGATTTACTCCAGCATTTTGTGTCTATCTAACTAATTTGATGTTTCTGTTTGTGGGGTAAATGTTAGCCAGGGCTAATATTTCTTTGAATGGTATTGTATTTTGTTTTTAGGTTTTTGAACAAGGAACTAGGGCCTCCTTGGAATAATGGCACAGTGGTGTAGCGGGTAGAGCTGCTGCCTCACAGCTCCAGAGACCCCGACCTCAGGCACTGTCTGTGTGAGTTTTGCACGTTCTCTGTGACCGCATGGGATTTCTCCAGGTGCTCCGGTTTCCTGCCACATCCCAAATGCGTGCAGGTTTGTAGGTTAATTAGCCTCTGTAAATTGTCCCTAGCGAGTCCGGAATGGCTGCGAAAGTGGGATATCATAAAACTAGTGTGAACGGGTGATCGATGGTTACCGTGGACTCGGCGGGCTGAAAGGCCTGTTTTCGTGCCATATCTTTCAATGGTTCAAAAAAGAAAGCCAGTTTCATGCATGCCTGAACTCAGGGTGCAAAATGTCTAAGCATAATGTGAAAATATATGCAGTCACCATCTCTGTTAGAAATTCACCAACTTTTACTCACGAAACGGCCAGGCAGCTTTTACCAATTCCCATACTAAATGGTAGACTTAAACAAGAATTAACACTAGATGTCATATTGATTTAATAAATTCAAAATGCCACAACATTTGACAGTCTATTGTATTTAGTTTACAACTTCTGATTATGCATATATAAAGATGGAAGAGCTAAAAAACACTTGAGCCACAGCATGGTTACAGGCCCTCCAGCAGAGTCCACACCAACTATCAACTACCCATTTACACTAATATTGCACTAATCCCATTTAATTCTTCTCACTATCCCTGCACTCTTGCCACACACCTAGACACAGAAGTAATTTACAGTGGCTAATTAATCTACCAACCTACACACATGGGAGGTGACCCACACGGTCATCTCCTCGGCAACCCCCTTCCCATGTAAACCCCAAGAACCACCGAGCAGCATTTTACTCAAATAATTTTTGATGAGTTGAGATTTGGGAAAATAAGGAGTTATCCTCACATGGAGGGTTGTGCAGAGAGGGAAGGAGAGAGATTAACTGAACAGCTCCAACATAAACAGGTGCAGCCATGATGGGCTGAATGGTGTCCTATGTTCTGCATTACTCTATACATGCTTTAAAGTAAACCCGTGAAAGGTTGATTCCAATAGAATGGACTGCAGTCAAACTTGGATATAAAAAAAAGAAAGAACACTGTGTTCCAAAGCACCTCCAGTTTTTCCACTAATTATATTAAATGAAATATCTGTGCAACTGAAAATATCAAAGTTACACAACATCACCACATCCACAAGAGGTCAGTGCAAATAGGAAACTCTAACAAGCACAGACACTGTCCTGCTGAATTGTTTATTTCCAAATGTGAACAATAACATTGGTTTATTTTTCTCTGCAAAGTAACATTCTCAATTATGAAAATGTTGGGAAAATAATTTACATTTTGCAAAAAAAGGTATGGCACAAATCAAGGAGGATATTCGCAACTTATTTACCTGCTGGACAGAACAGCAAAGCAAAGATTACTTCACAAAACACGAGACAGTCAACCATTTTCTTTTAGTTACAAATGCGTTAGGAAAACACAGGGGTCCTTAACCCATACACTGCAAGATCACTGTACAAAGAAATGTCAAGGTTTTATGCCAAAATAGGTATAAAAATAGTTTTTGTTTTAAAAATGAATGTTTCCAGAAATAATTTGGAATTTTTTTTCAAATATATAGATTTTTGCTTATGTACACAGGCAAACTAATCATCTCAAACATCCACTGGACATTTCAAAATGGCTCCCTAATCTGGGGGGTTTGAACATATAATTTTGAGAATAAAATTCCAAATTAGTTTCTGCTGTCACCAAGGATTGCTGGGATGGTTTCAATGATGTCCTCAAACTAATGTACCAGTATTTAGGCCAATGTTTTGGACTTTGACCATGTTGAATACCACAATGTGGAGAGGATGTTTCCTCCAGTGGGAGAGTCTAGGACTAGAGTTCACAGCTTCAGAATTAAAGGACGTTCTTTTAGGAAGGAGGTGAGGAGACATTTCTTTAGTCAGAGGGTGGTGAATCTGTGGAATTCTTTGCCAAGAAGGCTGTAGAGGCCAAGTCAGTGGATATTTTTAAAGCAGAGATAGATAGATTATTGATTAGTACAGGTGTCAGAGGTTATGGGGAGATGGCAGGAGAATGGAGTTAGGAGGGAGAGATAGATAAGCCATGATTGAATGGCAGAGTAGAATTGATGGGCCAAATGGCCTAATTCTACTCCTATCACTTATAACCTTATGAATAGCTTTTGCCTGACCATCCTTTCCGTCGCCTCCTCATCCGTCCACTCACATATCAACGAAGATAGACACAAAATGCTGGAGTAACAGCGGGACAGGCAGCATCTCTGGAAAGAGGAAATGGGTGACCTTTTGGGTCGAGACCCTTCTTCAAAGATGCTGTCTGTCCCACTGAGTTACTCGAGCATTTTGTGTCCAACTTCGGTGTAAACTCACACTCCCATATCAACCTGTTTACAACATGGTCGAAAATACTGTGCAATAATAATGAACTGGCCCCAAAGAATTCTTCTCCCCCTGATCTGGGGATGAAAAGTCAAGCTTAGACTATTTAAACTCAGCACAGGTTAGAAATAGATCACGTGACAATCCAATTTATAATGCTTCGCTTTGTACAAGATCACCTTAGTCCTCAAGGTGATTGGCATAATATCCTGTAGCAAATTAGCCAGAGTATTAAATTAAAGCCATGGGAAAATTGACAGCCACATCCAGATGTTAAAATTCCAACCTCATATATGTGTATATATATATATATATATACACATATTTTCTTTTTCAATCTTACCTGAAATGGGGCTTTGTTTCACTCTTTATAATTATCATTCACTGATAATTGAGACGGCACCAATACCTTGCCTGAATTATCCACAATTTAATACACAATAAAGGCATTAACATTTTCTTAAATTCTTTGCGATCTTCTCCTGCCCTTTGAATGGTAGTTTGATTTCAATACCTTAAATTAGTTCTACTTGTCTGAATATTTCCAAATTTCATAAGCAAATTTTAGATTTTATATGCGTGAGTTGCAGAAGGGACCAGACTGCAAATCACGCAGGGCGCGGCTGAAAGTAAAAGATTGCTTCAAAGTTGGCGGTGGAGTCACTATAAGCAAATTGTCCAACTCCAAGTCACAATCTACTTTTCTCTCTCAACTTCGGACTATTTGTGGATTTGGACCACTTTCTATTTTTCCCCCCAAACGATTTGTACCAATTTGAAGTCACTGCAAAAGGATCAATATCATTTTTTTGTTTTATAGAGATTTTGTAATATTGGTAGTGTTCTGCCAAAGGGTGAGGCAGAGTCCATAAATATTCTGTCAGAATAAATTTGGATAGTACTCGATGGATGTATGGAGAGAGGAAGAGTGTTAATTGGAAGTGGCAACAACAACAAAAATCACTCAGGCCAAATAGCCTGCCTCTGTAAAGTTCTGCTTTTATAATTTGTCATAGCACTCATCTTAAAAGGATAATGGTGGAGAAATCTGTAGCATCTTGACGATGTATCCACTGAGCTAAGTTTCAGAGTTGCTAAACAATAACCGATGGTCTCAACACTGCAATCGGAAGTACACCATTTCTAAACCCAAGCCTTTTACACAAATCAATGTGAAAGCAATTCTGACTTGTAGAACCACAAAATCAATACTAATGAAAACTTGTGTATTTGAAATGTTAGGTTTAATATAAGCTGTCATTAATGACAGAAGCCAATTTCATTTTGAGAAACATTCTTCAATAAGCTTTAACTCTTAATACTGCCAATGTAAATGTCTTCATATTCAAATGATTTAACAAAGTAGTTTTACCCTTGCATATTTTACTGAAGTTGGCAATCTTGAACAAAATACTTCCCAATAACACCTGATTGAAGTCCCACAACTTTTTCTTCTTTATAAGGAAAGTATCTTTGCTTTATACAATAATTCTCGCACTCAAAAGCAGCATTCTCCAAGTTACGTCTTATCTCGACATCCAGAGTAGAAAAATGGGGTGTTCATTATCTCTGATGCAAGATGATGTTATCAGGACAGGGATTAGGGTCAATGGCCTGGGGAATTCAACCAGGGCTCCTGATCCCCATCTTATGATACCTGCTGGAACCTGAGATTTTAGGCAGGAGGACTGGGTTTAGGGCTAACACCCTTCATAGTTGAAGCTCCTGACAGCCAATGCCACAGCTTACAGAAAATAGCTGCACAAAGACAAAGCAAACTGGGTTCTCTACCCTGTAAGAATCAATGGCTCCCAGCCAGGACCGGTGTCGAGGCATAAAGGCAGTGTATAAAACTATTAAAGGCCGAGGGTGAACAGAAATTATCTACTTCCTTCAGCTGGCAAGCCAATAAAGGGGGCAGAGATTTAAAACAAAATGACATAATGATTAAAAGAGTGGAGGGTAAAACAGACAGCCCAAGATCAAGAGAAGCTTGGAATTCATAGCCTGAAAGCAGAAACCATCATTGCATTTACAAATCAGCTGGATGAGCGTTTGACATGCAATTATTGAGGACAATGGATTGAGAGCTGGGAAGGTTTGAGCTCCATGGTGTTCGTTTTTGACTGGTGTGGGCCAATTGGCCCCTTCCTATAGGGTACATTTCTATGATGCTATAAGTTATCAATATAGTAAATTTACTTTTGAGCTTTAGTTAGGTCAAATTCAAATGGGAAGGAATACACTTAGGGTTCATCTTTCACAAATAGCATTACAAACTGCCTTAAGATAATAGATAATTTGCACTCTGCCCAAATTGAAAACTGGTGGCTGACTTTTTAATGCACACTAATATGACACTGGTGTTACGGCCAAGAAAGAACCGGAAATTTGTGTTACGGTGTTACTGGTGTTACGGCCGCAGAAGACTAGGGAAATTTGGTAAACCCACAATATCTCTTACCGATTTCTACAGATGCACCACAGAAAGCATCTTATCGAGATGCATCACAACTTGCCCAAGATTGCAAGAAATTGCAATGCATCCCAGTCCATCAAACAAACCAGCCTCATCTCCCCCCCCCCCCCCGATCTACATCGCACGCTGCCCTGGGAAACCAGCCAGTATAATTAAGGGCCACTTACACCCAGGTCATTCCCTATTCTATCTACCTCCGTTGGGCAGAAGATGAAAAGCTTGAAAGGATGTACCACCAGATTTGGGAACAGCTTCTTCCCCGCCATTATCAAACTACTGAACAGTCCTCTCAATCTATGGATGTCGTCCCCATCTCCTAACCTACCTTGTTGTGGCCCTTGAAGTTTTTCTAATCTGCACTTTCTCTGTAGCTGTAGCAGTAATTATTTTTGTCTTTATTCTGTCTGTTGTTTATTGTCTGTAGTTCTGTATGGCTTGATTGTACTCGGGCATGGTATGATTTTCCCGAATAGCACTCAAAGATTTTCACTGTATCTCCGCACAAGTGACAATAATAAACTAATACCTGTTTTGGGCATCGGAAGGTACATAGAGTGGTGGATTTTTTGGGGATGAAGAATTTGATCAGAGTTTAGACCTCACCGTATTGGAAAGGCCTTCTCTGGACAACCCGTGGCCTCACATTCTGAATGACTTCTGACAGCTTATGTATTTGCTATCACGAATTAAAAAAAAACATTAACTAAATGAGAAAAATTCCTGTGAATATCTATTTGGCAAATCCAATGACTGATTTATTTGGACACACTGGATGACGACATGAGACCCTGCAATATCTGAACTACTGTTAAGACCTGAACCATTTTATAATTTGGTGGGATCCTAAGAGTATTATTGAGGGGTCCAATATTTCCTTTCATGTGGATTGGAAGTGGGATGCACTTGTGTCCTTTTAATTGTTTCACGTGCTACATAAGAGAGATCTCAGCTATTATTGGAATCTGCTATCAAGAAAACAATTTAGAGAGCATTTATCTTTCGATTTCTGCAGGGTATTGAATGTAGACCCATGGCTCAACAATATGGTTTCTAACTGATATCTCCATCCAGTTAATTATTGTTCTGGCAGAAGGCCAATTGGACTAATATTTAAACAATCTTATTGTGTGGGTGATTTAATTTGTTTAAAGTTGCTTTGCTATTCCAATAAATATCATAAATGGGGATTCTTTCAACCTGACGAGAACTCGCTCCACAAGAACATCAACATCATATAATCTTTCTGCAATTATGCACTTTCCACTTGGGTATCAATTTCCCTTAATTCTTGGAAGGTAAAAAAAGTTATTGCCTTTGGGTTCGGGGTTTTTTCAGGTATCTAATAGGTTTTTGCTTCCGCTTTTATGAAACCATGCCAACACGTAACTAACTGGTGAACTGCCGGGAGCTTCATTCAATGCAAAGTGGGGAAACCTTCACGTGAATTCAATGGCTACACGGAGGACAAAATTATGGCAAGCAAAATAAGCATCAGGAAGAACTATTGGGAAGTTTGGCCAGTACAATGGCTGGGTTGCCTTCAGTTTACACGTGTGGTTTAAATGTGAACACCATCGTCCAAATCAGGTCGTGAAACTGAGACAAAGTGGGTGTTGGAATCTGTAATACGCATTCTCAAACTTTCAATTGAGGCAGAAGGCGGGAGAAAAATGATAGAAACATCCTCCAAACAAGCAGAACCATCAGCTTTAAAATGTCAACGCAAAATAATCATACAAATGCATTCTGGCTCTTTGGAAGAATAATCAAGAGAGAAATCAAGCATTGTACTGCAAACTGTGCATTTAAAGCAATATACACATTTGACATTAAAATGATTTAACAAAGCTTTAGAAGCCGTTAAAATTATTTCAATTCTGAAATTAAGAGATTAATAAATAGTTACAAATAAAGCACATTAAAAGCATATTAGGTTTTATGTAAAACAATCTGAACCTAACTAATAGTTAAATAAAATCTATCTCTTGCACCAGGGTTGGGAGTCAAGAAGATTAAACACTCAGGCCATTTTGTTTTTTTAGAAAAAAAATATGAACGGCTTGAACACACAATAGAGAAACCTCTTCCGACTTTAAAATAGCTTTGCGTCAATAAAAAAATGAGCATTCACATGTGGGAGGCAAACACAAATAGGATGGAGCCAGGTTCAGGAGGTTTTAAGCTCTGCTGAAGAAAACCAAACCAATCCTTGGTCAAAGGACCTTCATTGGCTTACTTTCAATCTAGTCCCCTTCTGAAAAGGAAGACTAAGGATGTTCATGTAAAACTTGACAAAGGCCCCCCCACTCAAAAATGTA
The DNA here is from genome assembly GCA_038087875.1 of Malacoraja senta. Classification (NCBI taxonomy): domain Eukaryota; kingdom Metazoa; phylum Chordata; class Chondrichthyes; order Rajiformes; family Rajidae; genus Malacoraja; species Malacoraja senta. The sequence continues at coordinate 100,139 of JAXLNO010004557.1, forward strand.
CAGAAAATGGTTTCATTTTATGTACACTGTTTGGGAATTGGTTGTTGACATTAAAAATAATTGGTAACTTTAAAAACCTTTTGTGTGCGAATGAGGCATCTGCCAAGTTTGAAGATAAAGGGACAAAATGTGATCATAGTACTGTTGACAGACTCTCATGGTTTATGAACAAAGCACTTCATTTTAATTACCAATCAGAGCAACGTTCATGAGTTCATCATCATCGCCAATCAAAAATGCCGGGCTGGGGCGAGATGACCTCTCGGAGTTCATGGATGTGCTCCCTGCCATAGACAAGGATTGGTCAGTTGATATAGGAGACTTTGACCAACTCTCTGCTTTAATGCTAGAGTGAGATTTTTTCTTCTCCCTGTCTCGGTCCCGATCGCGATCCTTGTCCTTCCCTTTCTTCTTCTCCTTTTTGTGCTTTTTATGCTTTTCCAAACTATACTCGGGGAGCGGCCGGACATCGTCGTCCGAGCTTGGACTGTTCTGGTGGGACTTCTCGGCGAAGGACGAGCCGGACTCGCTGCCACTATCGCCACCTTGAGGGGTGTAGGCGGGCGACTTGCTGTAGCTCGGGGAACAACGTTCGTGTTTTGGCGTTGACCCGCTGAACAAAGGCGACCCATAGTTTTTTGCTCCGGTGATCTGCGGTCTTAAGCCATCACCGCTGCCATCACTTGGTTTCTGCAAGGTCACCTTGGCCTTGATGCTCGGAGAACCACCGTCGTGCTTGCTGATGATAATCTTTGCCACGCCCGTTCCCCCGCCGTTCTTGGAGTCGGAGGATTTCTTCCCACTGTCGCCCGAACTCCCCGAGACGGAGACCTTGGATTTGCTTTCTTTGTCACTTTTCTCTCGCTTTCCCTGATAATCAGCCGGCGACACACTGTGCTTGGACGGGATGCCGTGAGCAGATGCCATTGCTGCTGCTGCTGCTGCCGCCATTTGACCGTCTGCAGAGTCGTCAGCATTAGAACCACCCACACCACCCACGCCATGTTTCAACTTATCAATCACTGCCGTCAAAGACGGCTTCTTGGTCCGACTGGGAGACTTCCCTTTGATTAGATTTCCGTGAGCGTTTTGAGATGAAGACATTGATGAAGCAGAGGAGGAGGACGAGGAAGAGGAAGAGGAAGCTGGAGGCTTCTGATTCAAGGAACCGGAGGATGTCATGCCAGAAGACTGCTTCATGCTCGAGCTGGAGCTAGACCCAGACATGTGAGAGCTTCCTGAGCCCGAGCTGATTGGAGACTTGGCTTTCATTGGCGGAGTTCCCGGAATGGGCTTCAGTGGCGATGAAAGCTTCTCCGAGTTGCCTGACGGTCTGGAGTGGGAGGGAGAGACGCTGGGCTTTCCTCCGGATGGATTAGCAAGAGACGAGGACGACTTGACCTGGGGCTTCATTTTGCTGCTGCTGTTGCCGGACAAGCTGGCACTGCTGGTCAAACCGTGCTTGGTGACTGGAGAGGAGCTGGGTTTTCCCATGGACTGAGACGAGCTCTTTGACTGACTGGAACTGCCGCTGCCTTGCCCTGGATACAGGCTGCCGCTGCTCATTTTGGAACTGGAAGAGCTCTCCGACTTGTTGCTTTTCAATTTGCCGGAAGAGGAATTGGAGGAATGAGAGTGGTGACTTTTGCTGCTGGACGAAGGGCCTGAGCCAAACTGACTGTGCAAGGACGATTTGCCGACCATCTCCTTGCGGATCTGAATTGTAATTTTCGGGATTGGAGGGGTGGCTACACTGGGTGGAGTCTGTGACCTCCCAGAGCTGCCAGGGGATTTGGAACCGGTGGTGCTGGCAGGTGGTGTGAAAGGCCTACTAGACATGCTGTGAGACGGAGACTTGCTTTCCGAATCAGTTTTCTTGCGTTTCGGAGGCTTTTCCTTGTTTTTGCCATCGCTCGACGGAGTCCGGGTGCGCTTGCCGGGTTTACTGTCGTTGGTCATCCCCGATAAGCTGTTGCTCCCGCCGCCATTTCCTTCCTTGGCAGATCGCTGCTTTTGAGACTTGTCCACTTTTGCAACCTCCACGGTGCTCAACAAGGGGCTCTGATTCCCAGCGTGTTCCATCCCGTCGGGCGGCCCCAGCGACTTGCTGCTGTTGGTAAACATACTAAAATCCACCATGTCAGTGTGGCTACTCCCTTTGGAGCGCTCCCCGCTGTCACCACCCATCGCCTGCACGTTCATCGAGGCAGACGCCTGTGGGGTGAAACCCTTCATGTCATCCATATCGCCGCCCTGGCTGCTCTCGTCAAAGTAGCCACTCACAAAATTGTTCCCGCTTTGATTTTCCAATAAAAAATCTACTCCGTCAGGAAAAAACTGGTTAGAGGAGTCACTGGTGGGAGTGGCGGTGGCATCTGCTATTAGGTCTGCAGGATCGGTGTATGAGTTCTCGTTGCTTCCAGCCTGAAAAACGTCTGCATCAAAAGTGCTGTTCACAGCGGCATGGGATGAATTCACGGAATCACGGACAGGCGTGCCGACGGACGGGCAATTGTCGGCGGGGGTGGCCAGCTTCGTTTGCTCCGCTATGTCGGACAGGATCTCTGTGACGTCAGCTCCAATACTGTCCGTGCTAGACAGGCGCGCCATCCTCTGCATGGTGGGCTGCTGCGAGTGTGCAACTGTGCCAGGGTACGTTGTAGGAGTGTTGCACTGACTGGGGGCAGGGGTGATGTGCGGGGTGTCCAAAGTATCCCCGGGCATGTTGACGTCAAAGACGCTGTTAGGAGCGTCGAAGTCCATGGAGATGAGCTCTCTCTGGAAGTCCTCCTCGGTCTGAGGTTGCTTAGGTTTATCCGTCTGAGACCGTGTCCTCTTCTTCTTCTGCTTGGTGCTGCCCGAAGCCACGTCGATTCGTGGGGAGCTGGAAGAGGAATTTTGCCTCTCCAAAGGGCTGCTGCTGTAAAGCGTGGAAAAATCTTGGCTGGGGTTGTCCTTGAGCAGGTTCATCAGCATGGGGTGGTTTTTGGTATTACTCGCAGGGGAAGAAACCAGCGGAGGCGTGTGACCAGGGGGCGTGGGGCTTGACCCAATGGATGAACCAACACTCCCTGTAATTTGCAACAAGCTGGTCAGGATCGGGTTCTGGTTCACTTTAAAGGAGTCTTCCCCGTGTCCTGATTCGTGCCTTTCCTTTATGCCTTGCATACTGAAGATGGTGGAGATGGGCCCAGGAAAGGTGCTGGTTGGCGTAGTGGTGGTGTCACTGGGTGGGTTGTTGCTCAGCTGCGTGCTGTAGCCGGGGCTGCTGGGTGGAGGGGGGTTCCTCTTCAGCATGTCCTCCACTGTCTCGGCAATGAGGGGCAGAGCTGGGGTGTCCGCTTGGATGGTCTCTGCCTTGCGGCGGATCGCCCGCATAGTCACTGGATGGACATACACCTGCAAGACACAGGGCACCAGTGGCAATTACTCACATTCATCCGCACTGCTGTCAAAACTGTACCACACAAACAAATTCAAGCAAATCAAAAAGCTTTCCACTGTACCTCGGTTCACGTGACAATAAACTAAACTGAACCAATTCAATAAAACTGAACTTTATGAGGAACGCCACATTGAGGCACAGCATTAGTGTTGGCCTTAGCCACATCGGGAACATTGTTTCCTGCCTCTAATGTGTCCAATCCCTTAATAATCTTAGATGTTTCATTAAGATCCCTTATCATCCTTCTAAATTCCAGTGTCTCCAAGCCCCAGTGGCTCCATTCTTTCAAAATATGACAGTCCCGTCATCCCGGGAATTAACCTATGCTGCATTCCCTCAATAGCAAGAATGTCCTTCCTCAAATTTGGAGACTAAAACTGCACACAAATACTCCAGGTGTGGTCTCAGTAGGGCCCTGTACAACTGCAGAAGGACCTCTTTGCTCCTATACTCAACTCCTCTTGTATACTCATGTATAGCATGATTTGACTGGATAGCATGCAGAACAAGCATTTCACTGTATCTCTGTACATGTGACAATAATAAACCAAACTAGATAACTACAAACAAGTATTCAACTCTGAAAGCTAGCCCATGCAGCATCCAACTATATGACAACTCATTTATTTATAATGCTCAAATTATCCCTATTTTAAAGTGTTAAAGGGCTCTTTATCCCAACATCCTGACAAAAGCTTTCTTGTTCTATAGTTAGTCTTGTAGTTGTGTTCTGGACTTGCCTTTCCCACACTCGCACCTCATGGGAGACTGCTTAGCTGCATTTGATCTTCAATGCATCAAGTCTAATCTCAAACACATAACACTATCAAAAGTAACTGTCGTTCTTCTATTTTTAAACTTCTTGGGTGTCAAAACATTGGGAATAAAGTAGTTCAGACTATTAGTATTACTCCCCACTGATTTTAATATCTGAAGCTATAACTTGTCAGGGTATCAGTAGATACAAGGAACTGCAGATGCTGGTTTACAAAAAAGACACAAAATGCTGGAATAACTCAGCGGGTCAAGTAACATCTATGGAGAACATGGATAGTCGATATTTCGGATCAGGTTCCTCCTACCCGACCTGAAAATTCACCTATCCATATTCTCCAGAGATGCTGCCTGACCTTCTGAGTTACTCCAGCACTTTGTGACTTTACTTGTCAGGGTATCATTGAATTGGTACTGGCATCTGTGGAGCACCACACAAAGGCAGTAAATCTCTGGGAGTACGAGTAGGCCATTGAACTATGGACGGCCATGGAGTTGAACCCCATGTCATCCAGAATACAAGGTGTGCACGTCTTGGACATTAGGGACAGGATAGCCTATCTAAATAGGAGACAAGAGACTGCAGATGCTGGAATTTTGAGCAAAAAAACAAAGTGCTGAAGGAACTCAGCAGATCAGGCAGTATCTATGGAGGGAAATAGGCAATAATTTGGGTTGGGACCTTTCTTCAGCGTCCGACCCGAAATGTTGTCTGTCCATTTCCCACCACACATGTGGCTTGGCCAACTGAGTAACGCTCGTATTTTGTTGTTTTTATCCCTGCCTCAGTAAATATTCTTGAGCCTTGGATGATGTGCTCCATTAAACTAAAGATCTTACAGTCTCTGTGTCCGCCCTAAACTAGCAATCTCTTCTCCTGCCAGATAGCTGAAGAATGCTAGGTATGGTATAAATATCAGAGTGCTACCTCAAAAATAGGTGTTTAATTACTTAAGTGAATGTATATCGATAGACCTCATTTACGACACCCCCTTCATGATCTTCCGCTACACCTTTGTCAGGAGAGAACAAGGTACAGAGAAAACCCTTACCGCTGCACCACTCTGGTAATGAAGTCGTCAGTACAGATGAGGGCATCAGAAAGTCCTTTATAGAGCTTGCAGCACACTTGCCTGGAATCCAATACATCCATCACAACTGGCAAAATAAACAGCAGTGAACATAATTAAACACGAGAATAGAAGTTCACCTGAAGATCATGGCTACGCGTGCTCTCTGGTTTTTCGGAGCATTCAAAACAGAAGAACAATTATTTAGGATAAAGGTAAAGCTTGCAAATATTTTGCAATACCTTAAAACGCCAATAATCTGGCACCCTCAGGATTTTGGTTTAGCTGGACGGACGGATTTGAGGAAATATTGGATGACATTCATATTCATACCCCTGCACACTTTTAATTCACTTTGAGATGTGACACAGCAGCATAATAAATATTTCAGTGAACATGGTAAGTTTAAGGTGGCCATGGTGGCGCAGTGGTGGAGCTGCTGCCTTACAGCGAATGTAGCGCCGGAGAGACCCGGGTTCGATCCTGACTACGGGTGCTGTCTGTACGGAGTTTGTGCATTCTGCCCGTGACATGCGTGGGTTTTCTCCGAGATCTTCGGTTTCCTCCCACACTCCAAAGCTCCCACACTCCACAGAGGTACAAGTTTGTAGGATAATTGCTTTGGTAAATGTAAAATGTGTCCCTAGTGGATGTAGGATAGTAATGTGCGGGGATAGCTGATCAGCGCGGACCCGGTGGGCCGAAGGGCCTGTTTCCGCGCTGTATCTCTAAACTATACTAAAAGGAGCTAAAGGGAATTGGGACTTGGTCAACGTAAAGGGGGTGCTGGAAAGAGGGTCCGAATGAGTTTAAAGCGAATGTGGAAAACAAATCACGTGGTGAGACAGATATTGAACCATTAAGATTGCTGAATAATCCAACAGCTTATTATCATAGTTTTACCATACCCGGAGCCGAAGGTAATTTCAAAATTGTGGAAAGGGGCAAAGCACAACGGTACTGTAGGCCAAGGGGTTCTCGGATCAAGGTAGCCATTCTCCAACAGTAACAATCTGAAGCACCATTGGTGACACAGTGGAGCAGCTTGTAGAGCTGCTGCCTCACAGCGCCAGAGACCCAGATTTGATCCGGACCTCAGGTGCTGTTCGTGTCCATGTTCTCCCTTATGACCAAGTGGGCTTCATCCGGTTGCTCCCGTTTCCTCCCACATCTCAAAGACGTGCAGGTTTGCAGATTAATTGGCTTCTGTAAATTGCCCCGAGTGTGCAGTGAGTGGATGAGAAAGTGGGGTAACATAGAACCAGTGCGAATGGGTGACCAATGGTCAGGTGTACTTGGTGAACTACAGTTTCCATGCTGCATCTCTAAACTAAACTAGTGGGAAACAAGGAGAATTTTTTTCCAAACGCAGAAAATCAACACTGATAAAGCAGCCCGAAAGGGTGTTGGGAGCAAACATGAGATGCACTTGGAGGAACAACCTGCAGGGCTATGATTTGAGGAGGAAGTTGGCCGAATTGTTCTATCGAGGAAGCAGCACAGGCAACTGTCAAATGGTCTCCATTTGCAGAGCTTCAATCAATAGTACAACTCTCTATGCCTGTGCTGTGGCCCTATTGTTGAACGCATTACCCAGTGTGAACTGGTCAGGAAAGTCTGGGGTCCACTGACTGAACTAACCGACCTCACTGCCGATGACGCGGTGGTGCTGCTGGTAGATTCACGGCTACAGCGGTCCAGGTTCAGTCCTGTTCTTTGGTGCTGCCTGCGTGAAATTTGCACGTTTCCCCTGCGGCCACGTTCGTTTCCCCTGGCTTTCACCCACTTCCCAATGACAGGCAGCTTGGTAGGTTAATTGACCCAAGCATGTCGCATCTCAGAGGGTTGATGGAAAAGTGGGGAGAATAAAATGTAGGTCTTGCGTAAAAGGGGCTTGATGGTTGGTGTGGAATATTTGTGTGGGAGACTATGACTTGGCAACCATGCCTACCATGGCCGAACAAAATAGCACCAGTCCTCACCAAGTTACACACAGGAAATCATCCATTTGGTAAACAGCTGTGTGGATTCTGCACCTTTGTTCGAAAAGTCCACGGGAGGAACATTTGGAAGAACAAGAATGCTTTCTTGTCACAACAGCGATAGGAAAGGTTTAGAAGGACGAGGGTCAAACGCAAGCAAACAAAACTCTCTGGGCATCTTGTACGGCATGGATGTTGGGCAGAAGGGCCTGTTTTCGTGATGCCTAGACTTTATGACTCGAAGAGCGGACTTTTTACTATTGTGCATGTAGTTACATAATTTTCTGTAAATAGGATTGCATAGTAAAATACCAGTCAGTTTTTGAGTTGATAAAGTAGCATACCGCACACGAGAGAGTCATTGACTGGGTGCTGGAAGGAGAGGCTGAAGCTGGTGTTGGTCAGTGGGCACACCTCAAACTGCAGACGGCCGGGTAGATCTGCAAACACATGATTCACAACGCAATGATAACAACACTTCTGTGGAAATATTTACAAGCTAAGAGATATATGTATTTTTTATTACTGATATTTAAATCGGCGCATCCTTATTTAAAGTAGCAATGCAATTGGTCTCACTAAGATTGACAGCAATATCAATTATGGTAAAAAGACTGATGATTCTTTCTAAGTTCCAGAACACGTTAATTTTTCAATCCTTTTGTGTTAGTTCCATCTCTTAACAATAACCACCATATTCTTTCAATATTCTATTCTACAGAAATGACTATAATACTGCAACTACAACCTAACCAATTTCTCATTTCCTCTTTACATTAAATGTATTCACAGCCAGAATCTCTTTGGTCCTTTTAATAGTCCTTGCAGTTGGCTCTCATACTTAGTAACATCTCTGCATCAAAACATTTCAAAGAGGATATAATTCTTTTAACTGAAAAGCAAAAGACTTGAGATGATAGAAATCTGAAATAAAAACAGAAAATGGTCCAAATGTTCAGCAGCTCAGGCGAATGTTCAAGTTCCAGGTTGATGAGCTGGGAATATTTCTAAAGCAAACATGTTTTAAATTGCAGAGTACACGGGGCGGCAGAAGAAACAAAAGGAGATGTTTGTGAGAAGGTTAAGACCAAAGGAGACCGAAACACACATGTGACGGTGGTGTTGCTGAAGACAGTACGAGGTGAGTGTTTTTTAAATCACAGCTAATTTGTCTGGAGTCGGTATAAATAGGAATGTGTAGGAAGGAACTGCAGATGCTAGTTTACACCAAAGATGGACACAAAATGCTGGAGTAACTGTCCAGCTGAGTTACTCCAGCTTTTTATGTCTATCTTTGGTATAAATAAGAGATGGATGAGACCAGAAAGAAAAGTAAACATTACTGGAATTGTAAGATATAAAACACTGCAGTTGTTAGAAATATGGAATAAAAGATAATAGTCGATCAAGTACCATCAGGTAGGGCGGCACAGTGGCGCAGCGGTAGAGCTGCTGTCTCACAGCGCAATAGATCCGGGTTCGATCATGACTACGGGTGCTGTCTGTACAGAGTTTGTATGTTCTGCCTGTGACCACGTGGGTTTTCTCCGGGTGCTCCGGTTTCCTTCCAAGCTCCAAAGAAGTGCAGGTTTGTAGGTTCATTGGCTTCGGTAAAAATTGTAAATTGTCCATAGTGTGTAGGAGTGTCAGTGTGCAGGAATCGCTGGTCGGCGCGGACTCGGTGGGCCAAATGGCCTGTTTCCGCGCTGTATCTCTAAAGTCTAAAGTAAAGTTAGCATGTGTGGGAGAGCAAAATGGAGTAAAGGTTCTATTACCTTCCTTCAGCACAGTCCTCTTCACACAGCTCCCAATTAGAATGT
>JAXLNO010004558.1:0-15000 GCA_038087875.1 Malacoraja senta
CCGAGTCGTGGGGCAAACGAACACGCACGTTTGGACGCCGAGTCAATCAATCGGTCTCGGATTCGGTAGACAAACAAACACGCACGCAGGATATTGCCTGTTGACCAGACAGGCGACTGCCGCAAATTTGTCAGCATGCTGGAAATGTTTCCGCGACAGTCGCGACAACATCACTGTCGTATGTTGTCACCAGATGTCGCTGGATCTGTCCCACTTAGCGATTTTTTGGGCGACTACAGGCGACTGCCGCAACATTTTCAACATGCTGAAACTTTTTCGGCGACAGTCGCGACAATATCGCTGCCGTAGTTTTCACCAGGCGTCGTAGTTGAATTCTATTAAAAGCTGTCCCTGACACTCCCTTAAAGAGTCGGCTAAGTAGGACAGGCCCACAAACGCCTCATCGGCGCCAATCAGTCAGCGAGACGCCGTGTATATAAGCAAGTGTACACGCAAACTCAGACGCAGTCAATAATTCAATATTTCAGTTTATATTTATTATCGGCTGTGCAAAGGTTCAGTGAAATATATTTTGTACATACAGCTCATCAGGTCAATAGTCATTACATAACCACAACACCACCGCCCCCCCCCCCCCCCCACTCACTCCCTGTTAATACACAATGCACATAATAGACCACAGAGTCAATTTGCAAATGAGTCGTTTGGCGCCAAATATTGTCCCAGCTGCATCTGGCAACAAATGGCCGTTGCATCCGTCGCCACTTTCCGGACGTTCAGCGATCCGTCTCCCCAAATCTCGTACGGCCCTATTCAGCCCATTTCGACGTGGGGCACCAACTGCAGCCCCACTCTAAGTCAATCGCATGGCCGCCGAGTGTATAACATTCCGTGTCTAGTACCGTCGCCGGAAAGGCCAGGCCGTCTGTTGAGATATGGCCGGGGTCGGCGGGCTTCCCTCTCCGGGCGGGTTACCGATTGCGCGGCGAGCGAGCCAGACCTGCCATTGGGACAGGACCGCGGCTCGCCAGGACTCAATCACACAGTCGCCGAGTTGTTGGGCAATGGAAGGGACCCACTCGTACGCCCAGTGAAACACCCTGTCACCAGTAGGTTGGCAATCACACCTCCGGACGACCAGTTAATGATGCGGTTGCCGATTAGGTAAGTAAAGGTACAAGCACGCACGCACATCCAGTTCATCATGCGGTTGCCGATAGGCAGGCTAAGGTCACACACGGTCAGACGCCCAGTCAATCACACGGTCGCTGTCAATTCCTCGGTAGCCGAGTCGGTAGACAACAAACACGCTCGCCCGGACGTCCACACAGTCGCCCGTTGTGCCAGTCGGTAGGCGAACGAACAAACATGAAGCGAACGCCCATTCATCGCTCGGTCGCCGATGAGGAAGCAAGCGAACACGAACGCTCGAATGCCCAGTCCATCGCACGGTCTCCCAATAGGTAGGCAAGCGAATATGCACAATCGGACAGACACAATGTACTGGAGCAACTCAGCGGGACACGTAGCATCTCTGGAGATAACAGATAGCTGACGATTCCAGTCGAGTTCCTCCTTCAGAAAGAAACGAAAATGTATTGTGGTGGAATTTATACTGGAGGCGGCAACAGATGAGAAGCAATGGGGACTTGCCAGAAATAATCTCAGGCAGAACAATGGCTGGTTGGCTGATTGTAGGCGAGGGGGAGGCTGAAGTCAAAATGTGGTTACCTGTGGAACTGGATACACGACCGAGAGCGGAGGAGTGGGCAAGAGAAGTGGAAAGGAAGGGAACTGTAGGCAGACGCTTCTACAAATTAGAGAATGCAAATTTCATACCGCAGGGTGCAAACTATTCAATGGAAATATGAGGTGCTATTTCTCAGATTGACGTGTGCCCCACTCACACAATGGAAGCGGCCGAGCACAGCATGGTCGCATGGGAAGGAAAAAGGAGTTGAAATTGGTGTCCAAGCCCTTAACAATCTTATATGTTTCAATGAGATGCCCTCTCATTCTTCTAAACTCCAGAGTGTACAAGCCCAGCTGCTCCATTTTCTCAGCATATGACAGTCCCACCATCCCGGGAATTAACCTTGTAGACCTCCGCTGCACTCTCTCGATAGAAGAATGTCCTTTCTCAAATTAGGGGACCAAAACTGCACACAATACTCCAGGTATGTCTCACTAGGGCTCTGTACAACTGCAGAAGGACCTCTTTGCTCCTATACTCGATTCCTTTGTTATAAAGGCCAACATGCCATTCGCTTTCTTCACTGCCTGCTGTACCTGCATGCTTACTTTCATAGACTGATGTACAAGGACCCCCAGATCCGTTGTACTTCCATTTTTCCCAATTTGACGCCATTATTATAGTAATCTGCCTTCCTGTTTTTGCTACCAAAGTGGATAATCTCACATTTATCCGCATTAAACTTCATCTGCCATGCATCTGCCCACTCCCCCAACCTGTCCAAGTTGAATTGAATTGAATTGAATTGAATGCTGTTTATTGTCATTCAAGCCTAGGCTTGAACGAAATTTCATTCCTTCAGTTTTGTTTTACATTACCCTGTATTCCCTGCATTCTCATAGCATCCTCTCACAGTTCACACTGCCACCCAGCTTTGTGTCATCTGCAAATTTGCTAATGTTACTTTCAATCCCTTCATCCAAATCATTGATGTATATTGTAAATAGCTGCGGTCCCAGCACCGAGCCTTGCGGTACCGCACTAGTCACTGCCTGCCATTCTGAAAGGGACCCGTTAATCCCTACTCTTTGTTTCCTGTCTACCAACCAATTTTCTATCCATGTCAGCACTTTACCCCCAATACCATGTGCCCTAATTTAGCCCACTAATCTCCTATGTGGGACCTTTTCAGATGCTTTCTGAAGTCCAGGTACACTACATCCACTGGCTCTCCCTTGTCCATTTTCCTAGTTACATCTTCAAAAATTCCAGAAGATTAGTCAAGCATGATTTCCCCTTCGTAAATCCATGCTGACTTGGACCGATCCTGTTACTGCTATCCAACTGTGCGGCTATCTCATCTTTTATAATTGACTCCAGCATCTTCCCTACCACCGATGTCAGGCTAACTGGTCTATAATTCCCCGTTTTCTCTCTCCCGCCTTTCTTAAAAAGTGGGATAACATTAGCTACCCTCCAATCCACAGGAACTGATCCTGAGTCTATAGAACATTGGAACATCACCAATGCATCCACGATTTCTAGAGCCACTTCCTTAAGTACACTGGGATGCAGACCATCAGGCCCTGGGGGATTTATCAGCCTTCAGTCCCAACAGTCTACCCAAACAATTCCTGCCTAATGTGGATTTCCTACAGTTCCTTGTCACCCCAGATCCTCTGGCCACTACTATATCAGGAAGATTGTTTGTGTCCTCCTTAGTGAAGACAGATCCAAAGTACCCTGTTCAACTCATCTGCCATTTCCTTGTTCCCCATAATAAATTCACCTTTTTCGGTCTCAAGGGTCCAACTTTGGTCTGAACTAATTTTTCCTCTTCACATACCTAAAGAAGCTTTTACTATCCTGCTTTATATTCTTGGCTAGCTTACCTTCGTACCTCATCTTTTCTCCCCCGTATTGTCTTTTTAGTTATCTTCTGTTGTTCTTTAAACATTACCCCATCCTCTTGCTTCCCGCTCATCTTTGCTACGTTGCACTTTTTCGCTTTAATTTTTATACTGTCCTCTGACGTCCCTTGTCAGCCACGGTCGCCCTTAGTCCCGTTGGAGTCTTTCTTCCTCCTAGGAATGAAACTGATCCTGCACCTTCTGTATTATTCCTAGAAACACCTGCCATTTTTGTTCCACTGTCATCCTGCTAGTGTATCTTTCCAGTCAACTTTGGCCAGCTCCTCCCTCATGGCCCCATAGTTCCCTTTATTCAGCTGCAACACTGACACCTCCTATCTACCCTTCTCCCTCTCCAATTGTAGATTAAACCTGACCATGTTATGGTCACTGCCTCCTAATGGCTCATTAACCTCGAGGTCCTTTATCAAATCCGGGTTCGTACATAACACTAAATCCAGTATTGCCTTCCACCTGGTAGGCTCCAATACAAGCTGTTCAAAGAATCCATCACGAAGGCACCCTACAAAGTCCCTTTCTTGGGGTCCAGTACCAACCTGATTTTCCCAGTCTACCTGCATGTTTGTAATCTCCCATAACAACCACAGCATTACTTTGCTACATGCCAATTTTAACTCCTGATCAACTTGCACCCTATGTGCAGGCTACTATTTGGGGGCCTGTAGATAAGTCCCAGTAGGGTCATTTTACCCTTACAATGCATAGTTCTATCCATACTGACTCCACATCTCCTGTTTCACTGTCACCCCTTGCAAGTGACTGAATTTAATTCCTCACCAACAGGGCAACTCCACCCCTCTGCCCACCTGTCTGTCTTTTCGACAGGAGGTATACCCTTGAATATTCACTCCAAACTCTCCCCCCCACCGAACGTACTGCCATCGACTCACTCCGCAACAACCCAGAATGGGTTAATCAAACCCACCGACAAGGGAGGTGCCGTGGTAGTCTGGCGCGTCGATCTGGACAAAGCTGAGGCCTCGCGCTAACTCTCGGACACCTCCTCCTACTTATCCCTGGACCATGACCCCACAGACATGCACCAGGCCACTATCTCTCGCACAATCACCGACGTCATCAACTCCGGCTCCCTGCACCCCCGAGCCTCCAACCTCATCGTTCCCCAGCCCCGCACAGCCCGCTTTTACCTTCTCCCCAAAATCCACAAACCTGACATGTCCCGGTAGACCCATTGTCTCTGCCTGTTCGTGCCCCACCGAACTCATTTTCCACATACCTTGACTACATCCTATTCCCCTTGGTTAAATCCCTCCCCACCTATGTTCAAGACACCTCAGACACTCTCCATCGTCTCCGCGCATTCCCATTCTCTAGGCCCCATCCTCTCATCTTCACCATGGATGTCCAGTCACTCTACACCTCCATCCCCCACCACGATGGTCTCAAAGACCTCCGGTTCTTCCTCGACTGGAGGAGCAACCTATACCCGGCCACTGATACTCTCCTCCGCCTAGCGGAGCTGGTCCTTACCCTCAATAACTTCTCGTTTGATCCTTCCCATTCCCTCCAAATACAAGGCGTATCTATGGGCACGCGCATGGGCCCCAGCTACACCTGCCTCTTTGTCGGGTACGTCGAACAATCCTTGTTCGCTATGTACCAGGGCCCTATCCCCGACCTCTACCTCCGCTACAACGACGATTGCTTTGGTGTCACCTCCTGCACCCACACACAACTGACTGACTTCATCTGCTTCACACCAACTTCCATCCGGCACTCAAATACACCTGGACCATTTCCGACACTTCCCTACCATTCCTTGACCCCACTATCTCCATCGCAGGTGATAGACTTCTGACCGACATCCACTACAAACTTACTGACTCCCATGCTATCTGGACTACACTTCTTCCCACCCTGTTCCTGTAAGGACTCCATCCCTATTCCCAATTCCTCCGTCTACGCCGCATCTGCTCCCAGGATGAGGTGTTCCACACCAGGGCATCTGATATGTTCTCATTCTACATGGAACGGGCTCCCCTCCTCCACCATAGATGAGGCTCTCACCAGGGTCTCTGCCATACCCCGCACACTGCTCTCTCTCCTCATCCCCCCACTCACAACAAGGGCAGAGTCCCCCTAAGTCCTCACCTTTCACCCCACCAGCCGTCACATACAACAAGTGATCCTCCGTCAGTTTCGCCACCTCCAACGTGACCCCACCACTCGCCACATCTTCCCATCTCCCCCCATGTCTGCCTTCCGCAAAGACCGCTTCCTCCGTAACTCCCTTGTCAATTCTTCCCTTCCCTCCCGTACCACCCCCTCCCCGGGTACTTTCCCCTTGCAACCGTAAGAGATGCTACACTTGTCGCTTTACCTCCCCCTCCACTCCATTCAAGGACCCAAGCAGTCGTTCCAGGTGCGACAGAGGTTCACCTGCACATCCTCCAACCTCATCTATTGCATTCGCTGCTCTAGATATCAGCTGATCTACATCGGTGAGACCAAGCGGAGGCTTGGCGATCGTTCCGCCGAACACCTCCGCTCGGTCCGCATTACCTACCTGACCTCCGGGTGGCTCAGCACTTCAACTCCCCCTCCCATTCCGTATCTGACCTCTCTGTCCTGGACCTCCTCGATGGCCAGAGTGAGCAACACCGGAAATTGGAGGAACAGCACCTCATATTCCGCTTGGGTAGTCTGCATCCTCTTGGCATGAACATTGAATTCTCACAATTCAGTTAACCCTTGCGGTCTCCTCCCCTTCCTACCTCTCCCTCAGCCCCCGGGCTCCCCCTCCTCCTTTTCCCTTTCTTCACCCCGCCTCCCCCACCCCCATCAGTCTGAAGAAGGGTTTCGGCCCGAAACGTTGCCTATCTCCTTCGCTCCATAGATGCTGCTGCACCCGCTGAGTTTCTCCAGCATTTTTGTGTACCCTTGAATATTCAGTTCCCAGCCCTGGCCCTCTTGCAACCATGTCTCAGTAATTCCCTCAACATCATACTTGCCAGTTTCTAACTGAGCCTCAAGCTCGTCCACTTTATTCCTTATACTTCGCGCATTCATATACAGTACTTTGACCTCCGTATTCACTCCCCCCTCGCAATTGGCCCTGACCTTACTCTGTCCCATTCTCAGATTTCCTTCCCATTAATTCGAGAATCTTTTGTAATTTTTCCTGTAGCCACTTCCCCTTCAACTCCATCTTTAAAATCCCAATTTGTCAATCCCCCCCCCCCCCCATGTCAGCACTCTACCCCCAATACCATGTGCCCTAATTTTGCCCACTAATCTCCTATGTGGGACCTTTTCAAATGCTTTCTGAAAGTCCAGGTACACATACATCCACTCTCCCTTGTCCATTTTCCCAGTTACATCCTCAAAAAATTCCAGAAGATTAGTCAAGCATGATTTCCCTTCGTAAATCCATACTGACTCGGACCGATCCTGTTACTGCTATCCAAATGTGCGGCTATCTCATCTTTTATAATTGACTCCAGCATCTTCCCCACCACCGATGTCAGGCTAACTGGTCTGTAATTCCCTGTTTTCTCCCTCCCGCCTTTCTTAAAAGTGGGATAAGATTAGCTACCCTCCAATCCACAGGAACTGATCCTGAGTCACATAGAACATTGGAAAATTATCACCAAATGCATCCACGTTTTCTACTTCCTTAAGTACCTGGGATGCAGACCATCAGGCCCTGGGGATTTATCAGCCTTCAGTCCCATCAGTCTATCCAACACCATTCCCTGCCTAATGTGGATTTCCTTCAGTTCCTCTGTCACCCCAGATCCTCTGGCCACTACTATATCAGGAAGATTGTTGTGTCCTCCTTAGTGAAGACAGATCCAAAGTACCTGTTCAACTCATCTGCATTTCCTTGTTCCCCATAATAAATTCACATTTTTCGGTCTTCAAGGGTCAACTTTGGTCTGAGCTAATGCTTTCCTCTTCACATACCTGAAGAAGCTTTTACTATCCTGCTTTATATTCTTGGCTAGCTTACCTTCGTACCTCATCTTTTCTCCCCGTATTGTCTTTTTAGTTATCTTCTGTTGTTCTTTAAACATTACCCCATCCTCTTGCTTCCCCGCTCATCTTTGCTACGTTGCACTTTTTCGCTTTAATATTTTTTACTGTCTCTGACGTGCCTTGTCAGCCATGGTCGCCCCTTAGTGCCCTTGGAATCTTTCTTCCTCCTAGGAATGAACTGATCCTGCACCTTCTGTATTATTCCTAAGAACACCTGCCATTTTGTTCCACTGTCATCCCTGCTAGTGTATCTTTCCAGTCACTTTGGCCAGCTCCTCCCTCATGGCCCCATAGTTCCCTTTTATTCAGCTGCAACACTGACACCTCCTATTTACCCTTCTCCCTCTCCAATTGTAGATTAAACCTGACCATGTTATGGTCACTGCCTCCTAATGGCTCATTAACCTCGAGGTCCTTTATCAAATCCGGTTTCATTACATAACACTAAATCCAGAATTGCCTTCTCCCTGGTAGGTTCCAATACAAACTGCTCTAAGAATCCATCACGAAGGCACTCTACAAAGTCCCTTTCTTGGGGTCCAGTACCAACCCGATTTTCCCAGTCTACCTGCATGTTGAAATCTCCCATAACAACCACAGCATTACTTTTGCTACATGCCAATTTTAACTCCTGATTCAACTTGCGCCTATTTCCGGCTACTGTTTGGGGGCCTGTAGAAAAGTCCCATTAGGGTCTTTTTACCCTTAAAATTCCTAGTTCAATCCATACTGACTTCACATCTCCTGTTTCAATGTCACCCCTTGCAAGGGACTGAATTTCATTCCACTCCCTCGCCGCTGTCTCTCTCTCTCCGCGTTCTCTCTCTCCCCGCTCTCTCTCTCCCCGCTCTCTCTCTCCCCGCTCTCTCTCTCCCCGCTCTCTCTCTCTCTCTCACACCGCTCTCTTCTCTCCCCCCGCTCTCTCACCCCGCTCTCTCTCTCTCTCCCCGCTCTCTCTCTCTCTCTCTCTCTCTCTCTCTCTCTCTCTCTCTCTCTCTCTCTCTCTCTCTCTCTCTCTGTCTCTGTCTCTCTCTCTCAACCCGCTCTCTCTCTCTCTCTCTCTCCCTCACCGCTCTCTCTCTCTCCCACCTCTGTCTGTGCCACCTCGCTCATGAATCTCTCGGCATCCGCGGGCATGTTCATGCGACCCCGGGGCCGCCCGACCGACCCCAGTCCCAGCGCTGCGTCTCCCCGTGCCCGCGCACCACCATCCGCTTCAATGGGAGCCGACCAGCCGCGCTCGCTCCCGGCACCAGCACTGTGCTCACCGGGTCCTAGCGCCCGCCGCCTACCTCCAACTTGTCAAGAAGTTCCACGTCTCTTAAGTCTCACTCACAACTTTTTTTAAATTATTTTAAATCGTTAATTTTAAGTGGCTTTTTGGCGCTCATTTTAAACTGTTTTTCCCCTCTGACTCACCTTTCCCACGGTTTCAGCCAATAACTTGCATCCCTTTCGTACAGCCGACAGGAACTTCTGGACTTCGGCTCCTGCGGCTGCTACAACTTTCTGCTCGATCTCCGTCTCGCTCCTGAGCTAGTCAGAGCAGCGGAGCAGCGGGGGCGAGGAGCCGCAGAACACCAGCGCACCCCAAGCCAGCTCGGCCGACCCGGAAGCACCAACAGACGGCGACATGAACGAAAGCACCGCCGGGGACGCAGAGGTGGGTTCAAGGCCAGGTTCGAGCTCGCCCACACAGGCTAGCGATTCCTAGCCTTTTCCTCGCCAACGTGCGCTCACTGGCAAACAAAATGGACGAACTCCGGCTAAGGATCACCTCCCACAACTGGATCAAAGACTGCAGCATCTTGATCTTCACTGAAACTTGGCTCAACACCGACGTTCCTGACAGCGCCATCCAGCTAACGGGGCGGCATTTACTCCGAGCGGACAGAACAACAGACTCCGGTAAGACCAGAGGTGGAGGTCTGTGCATTTATGTAAATAAAACATGGTGCACGGACACCACCATCATCGAGAGTCACTGCTCAGCTAACCTAGAGTTCCTCTTGGTTAGATGCAGACCGTTCTATCTGCCCAGAGAGTTTACCTCCACTGTTGTGACTGCAGCCTATATTCCTCCTGATGCTAATGCCAAGCTTGCAATGAAAGATCTGCATACTGCCATTAGCAAACAACAGACTCACAACCCCGAGGCAGCCTTCATTGTTGCGGGTGACTTCAATCACTCCAACCTGAACACTGTACTCCCCAAATTCCACCAACATGTCTCCTTCGTCACTAGAGAAGACAAGACACTGGACAAAGTCTACACCAACAGGGCTGAAGCTTACAAAGCCGTCCCCCTCACCCACCTTGGACAGTCTGATCACCTCTCATTGTTCCTGCTCCCAAAGTACTCCCCACTCATCAGACGGGTTAAACCCACTGTGAGGACAGTAAAAGTCTGGTCAGAGGAGGCGGACTCCACACTTCAGCAGAGTTTTGGAAACACTGACTGGAAGGCGTTTGCAGCCCAGGCCACCCTTGACTCCCACACGGACATTGACTCCTATACATCCTCTGTTCTGGACTTTATAAACTCCACCGTCAACAGTGTCACCTCCCTCAAACGGGTGACCATATTCCCGAATCAGAAGCTATGGATGAACAGCGAGGTCAGGCTACTGCTGAAAGCACGGGACACCGCTTTCAGGTCAGGCGATGCCCGAGCCTATAGTTCATCCAGAGCTAACCTGAAGAAGGGCATCAAGAAGGCCAAGCACTGCCATAAGCTCAGGATTGAGGAGCACTTCAACAACAACTCCGACCCCCGACGCATGTGGCAAGGCATCCAGGCCATCACGGACTTTAGACCCACCAACACCACCCCTACATCCAGCAACGCCTCCTTCCTTGAGGAGCTTAACCACTTCTATGGCCACTTCGATAGGGACAATCGGCAGTTGGCCATCAAGGCGGTGCTCCATGCCGATCACCAGCCCCTCTCACTCATCCCCTACGACGTGTACGTGGCACTGAGTAGGACTAATGCACGTAAGGCTGCTGGCCCCGACGGCATCCGCGGGCGCGTCCTCAGGGCCTGTGCTGCGCAGCTGACAGACGTCTGGACTGACATCTTCAACCTGTCACTTGCCCAAGCAGTTGTGCCCACGTGCCTTAAATCCACCTCCATCGTGCCGGTGCCAAAACACTCCACTGCGGCAAGCCTCAACGACTTCCGCCCAGTTGCACTTACTCCCATCATCGCCAAGTGCTTCGAGAGGCTGGTCCTGGCACACCTCAAAGGCTGCCGACCCCCCACGTTGGATCCCTATCAGTTTGCCTACCGCAAGAACAGGAGTACAGAGGATGCCATCTCAACGGCACTTCACTCCGCCCTCTCCCACCTCGACAACAGAGACACTTACGTAAGAATGCTGTTCATCGATTACAGCTCAGCATTCAACACCATCATACCCTCTAAACTGATCACCAAACTCGGTGACCTGGGCATCGACCCCTCCCTCTGCAACTGGATACTGGACTTTCTAACCAACAGACCCCAGTCTGTTAGGTTAGACAAGCACACCTCTTCAACCCTCACACTGAACACCGGCGTTCCCCTCCTCTACTCCCTCTTCACCTACGACTGCACACCTGTACATGGTACTAACACCATCATCAAGTATGCAGATGATACAACGGTGATTGGCCTCATCAGCAACAACGACGAGTCGGCCTATAAGGAGGAGGTCCAGCTCCTAGCAGCATGGTGCACTGACAACAACCTGGCCCTTAACTCCAAGAAGACCAAGGAGCTCATTGTAGACTTCAGGAAGTCTAGGGGCGGCACGCACACCCCATCCACATTAACGAGACGGAGGTTTCCAGTTTCAGGTTCCTGGTGGTCAACATCTCCGATGACCTCTCTTGGACCAACAATACCTCAACTCTGGTCAAGAAGGCTCACCAGCGTCTCTTCTTCCGGAGGAGCCTAAAGAAGGTCCATCTGTCTCCTCAGATTCTGGTGAACTTCTACCGCTGCACCATCGAGAGCATCCTTACCAACTGCATCACAGTATGGTATGGCAACTGCTCTGTCTCCGACCGGAAAGCACTGCAGAGGGTGGTGAAAATTGCCCAACGCATCACCGGTTCCTCACTCCCCTCCATTGAGTCTGTCCAAAGCAAGCGTTGTCTGCGAAGGGCGCTCAGCATCGCCAAGGACTGCTCTCACCCCAACCACAGACTGTTTACCCTCCTACCATCCGGGAGGCGCTACAGATCTCACCGCTGCCGGACCAGCAGGTCCAGGAACAGCTTCTTCCCTGCGGCTGTTACACTACTCAACACTGTACCTCAGTGACTGCCAATCACCCCCCCCCCCACACTCCTCCCACCAGGAAAAATACTATGACTGTATGCACGTAAATAGATTTATTTATTGCTCATATTTATGTCGCTCTTCTAGGGAGATGCTAATTGCATTTCGTTGTCTCTGTACTGTACACTGGACAATGACAATAAAGTTGAACCTGAATCTGAATCTGAATCTGAATCCGAATAATCTCTTCTCCGAGCTCCACGTAAACACTGGGCTAAGACTGGCTTTTTGGCAGTTTTAAACTGCTTTTCCCCTCTGACTCAGTTTACAGATTCCGCAGCGAGTGAGTCAGGCCTGCCGTTGATATTTGCCCGGGACTCGCCGGGAGTCAATCACCCGGTCGCCTGGTAGTTTGGCGATCGAACGCCCTCGGTCGGACCCGGCTGAATCACCCGGTTGTCGATGAGGAGGCAAACGTCCATGCATGGTCAGACGCCAAGTCAATCACAAGATCGCCGAGTCGGGGGCAAACGAACACGCACGTTTGGACGCCGAGTCAATCAATCGGTCTCGGATTCGGTAGACAAATCGCAGGGACTTAATAGCTTGTTGACCGACAGGCGTCTGCCGCAAAATGTTCAACATGCTGAAATCTTTTCGGCGACAGTCGCGACAATATCGCTGTCGTAGGTTTGTCACCAGCTGTCGCAGGATCTGTCCCACAGGCGACTTTTTTGGGTGACTACAGGTGACTACATGTGTTGTATCATTTTTCTTTCTTTTTTTAATGTTTCTATGGATGGACGGAAACTTAATTATTTATTTTATATAAAGCACTTTGGTTTCAACGCGAGTTGATTTAAACGTGCTATATAAATAAAATGTACTTACTTACTTACAGAGTCAATTTGCAAATGAGTCGTTTGGCGCCAAATTATTGTCCCAGCTGCATCTGGCAACAAGTGGCCGTTGCATCCGTCGCCACCTTTCCGGACGTTCAGCGACCCGTCTCCCCAAATCTCGCCCGGCCCTATTCAGCCCATTTCGACGTGGGGCACCAACTGCAGCCCACTCTAAGTCAATCGCATGGCCGCCGAGTGTATAACATTCCGTGTCTAGTACCGCCGCCAGAAAGGCCAGGCCCTCTGTTGAGATATGGCCGGGGTCGGCGGGCTTCCCTCTCCGGGCGGGTTACCGATTGCGCGGCGAGCGAGCCAGACCTGCCATTGGGACAGGGCCGCGGCTCGCCAGGACTCAATCACACAGTCGCCGAGTTGTTGGGGAATGGAAGGGACCCGCTCGTACGCCCAGTGAAACACCCTGTCACCCAGTAGGTTGGCAATCACACCTCCGGACGACCAGTTAATGATGCGGTTGCCGATTAGGTAAGTAAAGGTACAAGCACGCACGCACATCCAGTTCATCATGCGGTTACCGAATAGGCAGGCTAAGGTCCACACACGGTCAGACGCCCAGTCAATCACACGGTCGCTGTCAATTCCTCGGTAGCCGAGTCGGTAGACAAACAAACACGCTCGCCCGGACGTCCACACAGTCGCCCGTTGTGCCAGTCGGTAGGCGAACGAACAAACATGAAGCGACGCCCATTCAATCGCTCGGTCGCCGATGAGGAAGGCAAGCGAACACGAACGCTCGAATGCCCAGTCCATCGCACGGTCTCCCAATAGGTAGGCAAGCGAATATGCACAATCGGACAGACACAATGTACTGGAGCAACTCAGCGGGACACGTAGCATCTCTGGAGATAAATGATAGCTGACGATTCGAGTCGAGTTCCACCTTCAAAATGAAAACGAAAATGTATTGTGGTGGAGTTTATACTGGAGGCGGCAACAGATGAGAACCAATCGGGACTTTCCAGAATTAATCTCAGGCAGAACAATGGCTGGTTGGCTGATTGTAGGCGAGGGGGAGGCTGAAGTCAAAATGTGGTTACCTGTGCAACTGGATACACGACCGAGGGCGGAGGAGTGGGCAATAGAAGCGGAAAGGGGAGAGATCTGTAGGCAGACGCATCTACAAATTAGAGAATGCAAATTTCATACCGCAGGGTGCAAACTATTCAATGGAAATATGACGTGCTGTTTCTCAGATTGACGTGTGCCCCACTCACAAAATGGAAGCGGCCGAGCACAGCATGGTCGACATGGGAATGGAAAAAGGAGTTTAAATTGATGGCCGTCGGCAACCGGATGAACCGAATAAACTCGGACTTTTGCCTACTCATTCAGCGATGTGTGTGTGTGTGTGTGTGTGTGTGTGTGTGTGTGTGTGTGTGTGTGTGTGTGTGTGTGTGTGTGTGTGTGTGCGTGTGTGTGTGCGTGTGTGTGTGCGTGTGTGTATGTTTATGTGTGTGTGTGTGTGTGTGTGTGTGTGTGTGTGTGTTTATGTGTGTGTGTGTTTATGTGAGTGTGTGTTTATGTGTGTGTGTGTGTGTGTGTGTGTGTGTGTGTGTGTGTGTGTGTGCGTTCCCGCTCTCTTTCTCTCTCTCCGCTCTCTCTCTTTCTCTCCCCGCTCTCTCTCCGCGCTCTCTCTCCCCGCTCTCTCTCTCTCTCCCTCTCCCCGCGCTCTCTCTCTCCCCGCTCACTCCCGCCACTCTCTCTCCCTGCTCTCTCTCTCTTTCTCCCCGCTCTCGCTCTCTCTCTCTCTCCGTTCTCTCTCTCTCTCCGCTCTCTCACCCCGCTCTCTCTCGCCGGTCTCTCTCCCTCACCACTCTCTCTCTCTCTCCCCGCTCTCCCCCTCACCACTCTCTCTATCCCACCTCTGTCTGTGCCACCTCGCTCATGAATCTCTCGGCATCCGCGGGCACGTTTCATGCGACCCCGGGGCCGCCCGACCGACCCAGTCCCGGCGCTGCGTCTCCCCGTGCCCGCGCACCACCATCCGCTTCAATGGCAGCCGACCAGCCGCGCTCGCTCCCGGCACCAGCACTGTGCTCACCCGGGTCCCAGCGCCCGCCCCTTACCCAACTTCTCAAGAATTTCCACGTCTCTTAAGTCTCACTCACAACTTTTTATAAAATAATATTAAATCGTTAATTTTAAGTGACTTTTTGGCGCTCATTTTAAACTTTTTCCCCTCTGACACCTTTCCCACGGGTTTCTGCCAATAATCTCTTCTTCCTGCTT
>JAXLNO010004558.1:20000-55612 GCA_038087875.1 Malacoraja senta
CGCAGGATCTGTCCCACAGGCGACTTTTTTGGGTGACTACAGGTGACTACATGTGTTGTATCATTTTTCTTTTTTTTTTAATGTTTCTATGGATGTACGGAAACTTAATAATTTCTTTTATGTAAAGCACTTTGGTTTCAACGCGAGTTGATTTAAACGTGCTATATAAATAAAATGTACTTATTACTTACAATTTGCAAATGAGTCGTTTGGCGCCAAATTATTGTCCTAGCTGCATCTGGCAACAAGTGGCCGTTGCATCCGTCGCCACCTTTCCGGACGTTCAGCGATCCGTCTCCCCAAATCTCGTCCGGCCCTATTCAGCCCATTTCAACGTGGGGCACCAACTGCAGCCCACTCTAAGTCAATCGCATGGCCGCCGAGTGTATAACATTCCGTGTCTAGTACCGCCGCCGGAAAGGCCAGGCCGTCTGTTGAGATATGGCCGGGGCTCGGCGGGCTTCCCTCTCCGGGCGGGTTACCGATTGCGCGGCGTGCGAGCCAGACCTGCCATTGGGACAGGACCGCGGCTCGCCAGGACTCAATCACCCAGTCGCCGAGTTGTTGGGCAATGGAAGGGACCCGCTCGTACGCCCAGTGAAACACCCTGTCACCCAGTAGGTTGGCAATCACACCTCCGGACGACCAGTTAATGATGCGGTTGCCGATTAGGTAAGTAAAGGTACAAGCACGCACGCACATCCAGTTCATCATGCGGTTGCCGAATAGGCAGGCTAAGGTCCACACACGGTCAGACGCCCAGTCAATCACACGGTCGCTGTCAATTCCTCGGTAGCCGAGTCGGTAGACAAACAAACACGCTCGCCCGGACGTCCACACAGTCGCCCGTTGTGCCAGTCGGTAGGCGAACGAACAAACATGAAGCGACGCCCATTCAATCGCTCGGTCGCCGATGAGGAAGGCAAGCGAACACGAACGCTCGAATGCCCAGTCCATCGCACGGTCTCCCAATAGGTAGGCAAGCGAATATGCACAATCGGACAGACACAATGTACTGGCGCAACTCAGCGGGACACGTAGCATCTCTGGAGATAAAAGATAGCTGACGATTCGAGTCGAGTTCCTCCTTCAGAATGAAAACGAAAATGTATTGTGGTGGAGTTTATACTGGAGGCGGCAACAGATGAGAACCAATCGGGACTTACCAGAATTAATCTCAGGCTGAACAATGGCTGGTTGGCTGATTGTAGGCGAGGGGGAGGCTGAAGTCAAAATGTGGTTACCTGTGGAACTGGATACACGACCGAGGGCGGAGGAGTGGGCAATAGAAGCGGAAAGGGGAGGGAACTGTAGGCAGACGCTTCTACAAATTAGAGAATGCAAATTTCATACCGCAGGGTGCAAACTATTCAATGGAAATATGAAGTGCTGTTTCTCAGATTGACGTGTGCCCCACTCACACAATGGAAGCGGCCGAGCACAGCATGGTCGACATGGGAATGGAAAAAGGAGTTGAAATTGATGGCCGTCGGCAACCGGATGAACCGAATGAACTCGGACTTTTGCCTACTCATTCAGCGATGTGTGTGTGTGTGTGTGTGTGTGTGTGTGTGTGTGTGTGTGTGTGTGTGTGTGTGTGTGTGTGTGTGTGTGTGTGTGTGTGTGTGTGTGTGTGTGTGTGTGTGTGTGTGTGTGTGTGTGTGTGTGTGTGTGTGTGTGTGTGTGTGTGTGTGTGTGTGTGTGTGTGTGTGTGTGTGTGTGTGTGTGTGTGTGTGTGTGTGTTTGTGTGTGTGTGTGTGTGTGTGTGTGTGTGTGTGTGTGTATGTGTGTTTGTGTGTGTGTGTGCGTGTGTGTGTGCGTGTGTGTGTGCGTGTGTGTGTGTGTATGTGTGTGTGTATGTTTGTGTGTGTTTATGTGTGTGTGTTTATGAAGGTTAAATCGGAAGTGTCAGTGATAGAAACATAGAAACATAGAAAATAAGTGCATGGTTAGGCCATTCGGCCCTTCGAGCCTGCACTGCCATTCAATATGATCATGGCTGATCATCCAACTCAGTATCCCGTACCTGCCTTCTCTCCATACCTCCTGATCCCTTCAGCCACAAGGGCCACATCTAACTCCCTCTTAAATATAGCCAATGAACTGGCCTCAACTACCCTCTGTGGCAGAGAGTTCCAGAGATTCACCACTCTCTGTGTGAAAAAGTTTTTCCTCATCTCGGTCTTAAAGGATTTCCCCCTTATCCTTAAGCTGTGACCCCTTGTCCTGGACTTCCCCAACATCGGGAACAATCTTCCTGCATCTAGCCTGTCCAACCCCATAAGAATTTTGTACGTTTCTATAAGATCCCCTCTCAATCTCCTAAATTCTAGCGAGTATAAGCCAAGTCTCTCCAGTCTTTCTTCATATGAAAGTCCTGACATCCAAGGAATCAGTCTGGTGAACCTTCTCTGCACTCCCTCTATGGCTATAATGTCCTTCCTCAGATTTGGAGACCAAAACTGAACGCAATACTCCAGGTGTGGTCTCACCAAGACCCTGTACAACTGCAGTAGAACCTCCCTGCTCCTATACTCAAATCCTCTTGCTATGAAAGCCAACATACCATTCGCTTTCTTCACTGCCTGCTGCACCTGCATGCCTACTTTCAATGACTGGTGTACCATGACACCCAGGTCTCGCTGCATCTCCCCATTTCCTAATCGGCCACCATTTAGATAATAGTCTGCCTTCCCGTTTTTGCCACCAAAGTGGATAACCTCACATTTATCCACATTATACTGCATCTGCCAAACATTTGCCCACTCACCCAGCCTATCCAAGTCACCTTGCAGTCTCCTAGCAACCTCCTCACAGCTAACACTGCCCCCCAGCTTAGTGTCATCCGCAAACTTGGAGATGTTGCTTTCAATTCCCTCATCCAGCTCATTAATATAAATTGTAAGTAGCTGGGGTCCCAGCACTGAGCCTTGCGGTACCCCACTAGTCACTGCCTGCCATTGTGAAAAGGACCCGTTTACTCCTACTCTTTGCTTCCTGTTTGCCAGCCAGTTCTCTATCCACATCAATACTGAACCGCCAATACCGTGTGATTTAAGTTTGTAACCTAATCTCTTATGTGGTACCTTGTCGAAAGCCTTCTGAAAGTCCAGATACAACACATCCACTGGTTCTCCCCTATCCACTCTACTAGTTACATCCTCGAAAAATTCTATAAGATTCGTCAGACACGATTTACCTTTCGTAAATCCATGCTGACTTTGTCCAAAGATTTCACCACTTTCCAAATGTGCTGCTATCCCATCTTTAATAACTGACTCTAGCAGTTTCCCCACTACCGATGTTAGACTAACTGGTCTGTAATTCCCCGTTTTCTCTCTCCCTCCCTTCTTAAAAAGTGGGGTTACGTTTGCTACCCTCCAATCCTCAGGAACTACTCCAGAATCTAAAGAGTTTTGAAAAATTATCACTAATGCATCCACTATTTCTGGAGCTACTTCCTTAAGTACTCTGGGATGCAGCCTATCAGGCCCTGGTGATCTATCGGCCTTTAATCCATTCAATTTACCCAACACCACTTCCCGACTAACCTGGATTTCACTCAGTTCCTCCATCTCCTTTGACACGCGGCCCCCTGCTATTTCCGGCAGATTATTTATGTCTTCCTTGGTGAAGACGGAACCAAAGTAGTTATTCAATTGGTCCGCCATATCCTTGTTCCCCATGATCAATTCACCTGTTTCTGACTGCAAGGGACCTACATTTGTTTTAACTAATCTCTTTCTATTCACATACCTATAAAATCTTTTGCAGTCAGTTTTTATGTTCCCTGCCAGTTTTCTTTCATAATCTATTTTCCCTTTCCTAATTAAGCCCTTTGTCCTCCTCTGCTGGTCTCTGAATTTCTCCCAGTCCTCTGGTATGCTGCTTTTTCTGGCTAATTTGTACGCATCATCTTTTGCTTTGATACTATCCCTGATTTCCCTTGTTATCCACGGATGCACTACCTTCCCTGATTTATTCTTTTGCCAAACTGGGATGAACAATTTTTGTAGTTCATCCATGCAGTCTTTAAATGCCTTCCATTGCATATCCACCGTCAACCCTTTTAGAACTAATTGCCAGTCAATCTTTGCCAATTCACGTCTCATACCCTCAAAGTTACCTTTCTTTAAGTTCAGAACCGTTGTTTCTGAATTAACAATGTCACTCTCCATCCTAATGAAGAACTCAACCATTTTATGGTCACTCTTGCCCAAGGGGGCACGCACAACAAGACTGCTAACTAACCCTTCCTCATTACTCAATACCCAGTCTAGAATAGCCTGCTCTCTCGTTGGTTCCTCTACATGTTGGTTTAGATACATACTGGAGGCGGCAGCAGATGAGAACCAATGGGGATTTGCCAGAAATAATATCATGCAGAATAGTGGCTGGTTGGCTGATTGTAGGCGAGGGGGAGGCTGAAGTCAAAATGTGGTTACTTGTGGAACTGGATACACGACCGAGAGCGGAGGAGTGGGCAAAAGAAGCGGAAAGGGAAGGGAACTGTAGGCAGACGCTTCTACAAATTAGAGAATGCACATTTCATACCGCAGGGTGCAAACTATTCAATGGAAATATGAGGTGCTATTTCTCAGATTGACGTGTGCCCCACTCACACAATGGAAGCGGCCGAGCACAGCATGGTCGACATGGGAATGGGAAAAGGAGTTGAAATTGGTGTCCAAGCCCTTAACAATCTTATATGTTTCAATGAGATCCCCTCTCATTCTTCTAAACTCCAGAGTGTACAAGCCCAGCTGCTCCATTCTCTCAGCATATGACAGTCCCACCATCCCGGGAATTAACCTTGTAAACCTCCGCTGCACTCTCTGGATAGAAGAATGTCCTTTCTCAAATTAGGGGACCAAAACTGCACACAATACTCCAGGTATTACCTCACCTTTATCCGCATTAAACTTCATCTGCCATGCATCTGCCCACTCCCCCAACCTGTCCAAGTCACCCTGCATTCTCATAGCATCCTCCTCACAGTTCACACTGCCACCCAGCTTTGTGTCATCTGCAAATTTGCTAATGTTACTTTGAATCCCTTCATCCAAATCATTGATGTATATTGTAAATAGCTGCAGTCCCAGGACCGAGCCTTGCGGTACCGCACTAGTCACTGCCTGCCATTCGGAAAGGGACCCGTTAATCCCTACTCTTTGTTTCCTGTCTACCAACCAATTTTCTATCCATTTCAGCACTCTACCCCCAATACCATGTGCCCTAATTTTGCCCACTAATCTCCTATGTGGGACCTTTTCAAATGCTTTCGGAAAGTCCAGGTACACTACATCCACTCTCCCTTGTCCATTTTCCTAATTACATCTTCAAAAAATTCCAGAAGATTAGTCAAGCATGATTTCCCCTTCGTAAATCCATGCTGACTCCGACCGATCCTGTTACTGCTATCCAAATGTGCGGCTATCTCATATTTTATAATTGACTCCAGCATCTTCCCTACCACCGATGTCAGGCTAACTGGTCTATAATTCCCCGTTTTCTCTCTCCCGCCTTTCTTAAAAAGTGGGATAACATTAGCTACCCTCCAATCCACAGGAACTGATCCTGAGTCTATAGAACATTGGAAAATTATCACCAAAGCATCCACGATTTCTAGAGCCACTTCCTTAAGTACCCTGGGATGCAGACCATCAGCCTTCAGTCCCATCAGTCTATCCAACACCATTCCCTGCCTAATGTTGATTTCCTTCAGTTCCTCTCACCCCAGATCCTCTGGCCACTACTATATCAGGAAGATTGTTTGTGTCCTCCTTAGTGAAGACAGAACCAAAGTACCTGATCAACTCATCTGCAATTTCCTTGTTCCCCATAATAAATTCAACTTTTTAGGTCTTCAAGGGTCCAACTTTGGTCTGAACTAATGTTTTCCTCCTCACATACCCGAAGAAGCTTTTACTATCCTGCTTTATATTCTTGGCTAGCTTACCTTCGTACCTCATCTTTTCTCCCCGTATTGTCATTTTAGTTATCTTATGTTGTTCTTTAAACATTACCCCATCCTCTTGGGAAGCTCATCTTTGCTACGTTGCACTTTTTCGCTTTAATTTTTATACTGTCTCTGACGTCCCTTGTCCCTCTCCAATTGTAGATTAAACCTGACCATGTTATGGTCACTGCCTCCTAAAGGCTCATTAACCTCGAGGCCCTTTATCAAATCCGGTTCATTACATAACACTAAATCCAGAATTGCCTTCTCTCTGGTAGGCTCCAATACAAGCTGTTCAAAGAATCCATCACGAAGGCACCCTACAAAGTCCCTTTCTTGGTGTCCAGTATCAACCTGATTTTCCCAGTCTACCTGCATGTTGAAATCTCCCATAACAACCACAGCATTACTTTTGCTACATGCCAATTTTAACTCCTGATTCAACTTGCACCCTACGTGCAGGCTATTATTTGGGGGCCTGTAGATAAGTCCCATTAGGGTCATTTTACCCTTACAATGCCTTAGTTCTATCCATACTGACTCCACATCTCCTGTTTCAATATCACCCCTTGCAAGTGACTGTATTTAATTCCTCACCAACAGGGCAACTGCACCCACTCTGCCCACCTGTCTGTCTTTTCGACAGGAGGTATACCCTTGAATATTCACTCCAATCTCCCCCCCGCCGAACGTACTGCCATCGACTCACTCCGCAACAACCCAGACTGGGTTATGAACCCCACCGACAAGTGAGGTGCCGTGGTAGTCTGGCGCGTCGATCTCGACAAAGCTGAGGCCTCGCGCTAACTCTCGGACACCTCCTCCTACTTATCCCTGGACCATGACCCCACAGACATGCACCAGGCCACTATCTCTCGCACAATCACCGACGTCATCAACTCCGGCTCCCTGCACCCCCGAGCCTCCAACCTCATCGTTCCCCAGCCCCGCACAGCCCGATTTTACCTTCTCCCCAAAATCCACAAACCTGACTGTCCCGGTAGACCCATTGTCTCTGCCTGTTCGTGCCCCACCGAACTCATTTCCACATACCTTGACTACGTCCTATTCCCCTTGGTTAAATCCCTCCCCACCTATGTTCAAGACACCTCAGACACTCTCCATCGTCTCCGCGCATTCCATTCTCTAGGCCCCCATCCTCTCATCTTCACCATGGACGTCCAGTCACTCTACACCTCCATCCCCCACCACGATGGTCTCAAAGCCCTCCGGTTCCTCCTCGACTAGAGGAGCAATCTATACCCGGCCACTGATACTCTCCTCCGCCTAGCGGAGCTGGTCCTTACCCTGAATAACTTCTCGTTTGGCTCCTCCCATTTCCTCCAAATACAAGGCGTAGCTATGAGCACACGCATGGGCCCCAGCTACACCTGCCTCTTTGTCGGGTACGTCGAACAATCCTTGTTCGCTACATACCAGGGCCCCATCCTCGACCTCTACCTCCGCTACAACGACGATTGCTTTGGTGTCACCTCCTGCACCCACACACAACTGACTGACTTCATCTGCTTCACCACCAACTTCCATCCGGCACTCAAATACACCTGGACCATTTCCGACACTTCCCTACCATTCCTTGACCTCACTATCTCCATCGCAGGTGATAGACTTCTGACCGACATCCACTACAAACCTACCGACTCCCATGGCTATCTGGACTACACTTCTTCCCACCCTGCTTCCTGTAAGGACTCCATCCCCTATTCCCAATTCCTCCGTCTGCGCCGCATCTGCTCCCAGGATGAGGTGTTCCACACCAGGGCATCTGATATGTCCTCATTCTACATGGAACGGGGTTCCCCTCCTCCACTATAGATGAGGCTCTCACCAGGGTCTCTGCCATACCCCGCAACACTGCCCTCTCTCCCCATCCCCCCACTCGCAACAAGGGCAGAATCCCCCTAGTCCTCACCTTTCACCCCACTAACCCGGCACATACAACAGATAGTACTCCGCCAGTTTCGCCACATCCAAGGTGATCCCACCACGCCACATCTTCCCATCTCCCCCCATGTCTGCCTTCCACAAAGACCGCTCCCTCCGTAACTCCCTTGTCAATTCTTCCCTTCCCTCCCGTACCACCCCCTCCCCGGGCACTTTCCCTTGCAACCGCAAGAGACGCTACACTTGTCGCTTTACCTCCCCCCTCCACTCCATTCAAGGACCCAAGCAGTCGTTCCAGGTGCGACAGAGGTTCACCTGCACATCCTCCAACCTCATCTATTGCTTCCGCTGCTCTAGATGTCAGCTGATCTATATCGGTGAGACCAAGCGGAGGCTTGGCGATCGATCCGCCCAACACCTCCGCTCGGTCCGCAATAACCTACCTGATCTCCCGGTGGCTCAGCACTTCAACTCCCCCTCCCATTCCGAATCCGACCTTTCTGTCCTGGGCCTCCTCGATGGCCAGAGTGAGCAACACCGGAAATTGGAGGAACAGCACCTCGTATTCCGCTTGAGTAGTCTGCATCCTCTTGGCATGAACATTGAATTCTCACAATTCAGTTAACCCTTGCGGTCTCCTCCCCTTCCTACCTCTCCCTCAGCCCCCGGGCACCCCCTCCTCCTTTTTCCTTTCTTCACCCCGCCTCCCCCACCCCCCATCAATCTGAAGAAGGGTTTCGGCCCGAAACGTTGCCTATCTCCTTCGCTCCATAGATGCTGCTGCATCCGCTGAGTTTCTCCAGCATTTTTGTGTACCCTTGAATATTCAGTTCCCAGCCCTGGCCCTCTTGCAACCATGTCTCAGTAATTCCCTCAACATCATACTTGCCAGTTTCTAACTGAGCCTCAAGCTCGTCCACTTTATTCCTTATACTTCGCGCATTCATATACAGTACTTTGACCTCCGTATTCACTTCCCCCCTCGCAATTGGCCCTGACCTTACTCTGTTGTCCATTCTCAAGATTTCCTTCCCATTAATTCGAGAGTCTTTTGTACTTTTTCCTGTAGCCACTTCCCCTTCAACTCCATCTTTAAAATCCCAATTTGTCAATCCCTCCACCCCCCCCCCCCCCCCACTATTTAGTTTAAACCCACACGTGTAGCCCTAGCAAACCTGTCTGCCAGAATGTCGGTCCCCCTCCAGTTAAGGTGTAACCCGTCCCTTTTGTACAGGTCACTCCTACCTCAGAAGAGATCCCAGTGGTCTATATGTTTATAATGATACTGTTTATTATGATACTATTTATTATGACACTGTTTATTATGGCACTGTTTATTATGTTAGTTTATTCTGATAGTTTATTATGATACTGTTTATTATGGCACTGTTTATTATGATACTGTTTATTATGGCACTGTTTATTATGGCACTGTTTATTATGATACTGTTTATTATGATACTGTTTATTATGGCACTGTTTATTATGATACTGTTTATTATGATACTGTTTATTATGATACTGTTTATTATGACACTGTTTATTATGACTGTTTATTATGATACTGTTTATTATGGCACTGTTTATTATGATACTGTTTATTATGATAGTTTATTATGATACTGCTTATTATGATAATTTATTATTATTATTATTATTATTATTATTAATTTTTTTTTAATTTATTAGAAGTACATTACATTACAACCACATACATTAGTACTCGTCACTTATATCTTCTTACAATTAATGTACTCCGTTTGTTTTTTACACTAATAAAAGGAAAGGATGAGATTGAAAGAAAGAAGAAAGTGAAGGAAAAAGTCAGAGTGTAGAAAATGTGACAACAAGAAAGAACGAAGACCCTATAAGAACAAAATTAAAAACAAGAGAAAAAGAGTTAAGAAATAGACCCTAGAAAAGAAGGAGAAAGAGAAAGAGGAAAAAGAGAGAAACAAATAGTTTTTATGAGCATTACGCAAATGGGACATACCAACTCTCCAACTACCATCCCTCATTACCTGACCTCAATTTGTTTAAGGTACCTTTGCACCCTATATTTGTAATAATTCTATAAATGCAGACCACGTCAGGTGGAAGTGATCTAGTTTACCTGCCAGGAGGAGTCTTATCTCTTCTAGGTGTAATGCTTCGAACATATTTGAAATCCACATGTTTATAGTTGGTATTGGAGCCTTCTTCCAAAATTTTAGGATTAGCTTTTTTCCAGTTATTAACCCATAGTCTATTAGTTTCTTTTGAAACACATTTAGTTCTGGACCATCTTCCGTTATTCCGAAGATAATCCATTCTGATTTGGGTATCAGTTTTATTTTAAATAATTTTGTAAAGATTTCGAAAATTTCATTCCAATATTTTTTTTTATTTTTTTTATTTATTTTTTTTGGAAAATATTTTTTATTGGAGATAAGTACACAACCTATTTACATCATTACAGTCTTACATTTTTAAATTGATAATATTGTCAATTATTATTACATTGTCTCCAATACCTTTTGCCTTTTTTTTAAAACTAAATAGAACTAAAGAGATAGATGAAGTAAAGAAAGAAAAGAAAGAGAAGAAAAACAAAAAACAAAACAAAAACAAAAACAAAAAACAAAACAAAAACAAAACAAAAAAAAGGAAAAAGATAGTTAAAGAAGAATGGAAAAATTTATTAAAATAAAAAACTTAATTCGAGATATATTCGTACATTTCTAAGTATAGCATTTCATCCATTCTAGTGCTAGTCAGGTTCCTGTGCTGAACTATTCTGACCCTTTAAGTAATCAATAAAAGGAGACCATGTTCCAACGAATAATTCCTGTTTGTCCAACAGGGAGAATCTGATTCTTTCCACGTTTAAGGTCTCCGTCATTTCTATAATCCACATTTTGATTGTGGGGGTCGCAGGGCCTTTCCAAAATTTTAGAATTAATTTTTTTCCTGTTATTAAACTATAATCAATAAAGTTTCTTTGTGTTGTTGTAAATGTTTGATTTAATTCTAATATTCCGGAAGTGGCGGCGCTGTCGTACAGCAGCGGCTCGCCTGCAGTCCGTCTGTTTTTACTTTTTTTGTTGTTTTCTTTTATCCTCTTTCAGCTACATTTTAGTTTATTGGGTTGTGTATGTGTGGGGTGGGGGGGTGAAACATGACTTTTGTCTCTTCCTTCGGGGGAATGCGACTTTTTCTTGTCGTGTCCCCCTTCTCTGCCTCCGTCTGTGCTGAGGCCAAAATGGCGGAGCTGCCGGCCTCCAACTCCAACTGCGACCGACCGACCGACCTCGAGGCTCCGGAGGCAGAGCCAGGACTTACCAGCGCGAGGCTGGCCAACTTCGGGGCTGCGGTGGCGTTCCGGCGGTGGCGGTGGCGTTCCGGCGGTGGCGACCGAGGACACTGGTGGCGACCTGAGTCCGGAGGCTCGGCCGCGGGCCCAGTGGACGACATCGTCGGGAGCGCGCAGGTCACAGGTTGGTGACCTGTTTTTCTGGGGCTCCCGCAACTACAGCTGCGTCCGCTGGACTGGAGGGCGGCAGCTTCGGCAGCTTCGACCACCCCGGGCCGCGGAGTTTGAACCGGCCCGTCGCGGAGCACGGATTCGGCCGCTGGACTGGCTTACCGTCGCCCGGCGGGGCCACAGCATCAGAAGCCTGGATCGCCTCAGCGCAGAGGGAGAAGAAAGCGGGAAGAGACAGAGACTTTAAGACTTTTGCCTCCATCACAGTGAGGAGGTACCTGGTGAACTCACTGTGGTGGATGTTAATTTGTGTTTATTGTGTGTTTTGTCATTTATTGTTATATGTATGACTGCAGGCAACGAAATTTCGTTCAGACCGAAAGGTCTGAATGACAAATAAAGGAATCTCTAATCTCTAAATTATTAATTTTGGATCTGGGTCCAATTGTGTGCTGGTTATTTTAGATATTATACTGAAAATATTTACCCAGAATTTTTTAATTTTTATACAGTTTGCAAACATATGAGATAAGGTAGCTTCTAAATGTTGACATTTATCACATATAGGTGAGATATGTTGAAAGATTTTATGTAGTTTTGTTTTTGAATAATGTAACCTATGTATTACTTTAAATTGTATTAGAGAATGTCTGGCGTTTAATGAACATTGATGTATGTGTTGCAAACTTTCTTCCCAAGTATCTTTCGTTATTATTTGATTTAATTATTTTTCCCATGTTTGTCTGTGTAAGTCCGTCGATGGAATGTCACTGTCTAATAAGATATTATATATATAAGATATTAATTTTTCTGTATTAGGATGTTTGTTCCAACATTCATCAAGAATTTCTGAATTTCTAATTCGAAAATTTTGAGTATTCGATTTTACATAATCTCTAAGTTGAAGATATCTGAAATAATCATTTCCTCGAAGTCCATAAGTCTGTTGCAACTCCTGAAATGTCAGAAAAGTGCCTTCCTTGTAAAGTTGTCCCATATTTTTAATTCCATAATTCTTCCATTGTGTAAAACCCCCGTCCAACCATGAAGGCTTAAACAAAGGGTTATTCACAATTGGAAGAAAAAGTGATAAATTATCTAATTTTAATGTCTTTTTTAATTGTTTCCAAATTCGTATAGCACTAAATATTATAGGGTTTTCCCTATAATTTTTTTTGTTTAATTTAGACGTAGCAAATAATATCGAACCGATATCAAAAGGTAAACAATCTTCCTTTTCCATTTTTAACCAGTCTGGTTGATGATCTATTTCTTCCAACCAGAAATTCATATTTTTAATATTAACTGCCCAGAAATAAAACAAAAAGTTGGGTAAAACCAAGCCTCCATTTATTTTTGATTTACACAAATGTCTTTTGTTTATCCTATGATTCTTATAATCCCAGATAAAATCATTAACAATAGAGTCCAGTTTTTTAAAAAAGTTTTTTGCCAGATATATCGGAATTGTCTGAAAAAGGTATAATATTTGCGGTAAAAAAATCATTTTTATGGCATTAATTTTGCCAACCATTGAGAAAGGAAGTGTTTTCCAGTATTGAATATTCTTATGTAGTTTATTCAGTAATGGTGGAAAATTTGGTTTAAATAATGATGTATATATCTTAGTTACATAAATACCTAGATATTTAAATTTTTCCTTTACTATTTTAAATGGAAATTGTTGTATTATCTGTTTGTTATGTTCCCTTATTGACATAATTTCACTTTTATTCCAATTTATTCTGTATGCTGAAAGTGAACCAAATTGGGTTATTAGCTTTAATAAGTTTGGAATACTAATTTCTGGTTTTGTAATGTAAATTAATACATCATCTGCGTATAGAGAAATTTTATTCACTGTGTCCTTTGTGTTATACCCGTGTATTTCCGGATGCCCCCTGACTCTTTCTGCAAGTGGCTCAATAGCAAGCGCAAATAATAATGGAGATAACGGGCATCCTTGTCTACAACCTCTAGATAGGCTAAATTTAGATGACAACCTTTGGTTTGTAAATATTCTAGCCGTGGGATTTATATATAACAGTTTTATCCATGTACATTTTGAATTTTTGTACAGGAAACAAATGAGTGCGCTATAGTAGCTTCTTGGGATTGACATTAATTTATTATGATACTGTTTATTATGACACTGTTTATTATGATAATTTATTATGATACTGTTTATTATGAGTGTTTATTATGATTCTGTTTATTATGATAGTTTATTATGGCACTGTTTATTATGATACTGTTTATTATGATACTGTTTATTATGATAGTTTATGATGATACTGTTTATTATGACACTGTTTATTCTGATACTGTTTATTATGACACTGTTTATCCCTGGGGTGACTGGACTGTCACATGAGGAAAGATTGAAAAGACTGGGCTTGTATTCACTGTAGTTTAGAAGGATGAGGGGGGAACTTCTAGAAACATATAAAATTATAAAAGGACTGGACAAGCTAGATGCAGGAAAAATGTTCCCAATGTTGGGCGAGTCCAGAACCAGAGGCCACAGTCTTAGAATAAAGGGGAGGCCATTTAAGACTGAGGTGAGTAAAAGCTTTTTCACCCAGAGAGTTGTGAATTTGTGGAATTCCCTGCCTCAGAGGGCAGTGAAGGCCAAATCACTGGATGGATTTAAGAGAGAGTTAGATAGGGCTGGCCGCTGAAGAAGCAGGTGGAGGTGCGGACTGATCCGATCACCAGCGACCTCTGGTGGCGTGCAAAGGAATATCGAGGGTCACCAGTATTGCGGGTGCGTGGAAAGCCCGGAATGAAGGCGAGGAGCCAGGTGAATTCTGAAAAGGCTTTAATTAGTACAGCAAACTACACTCTGCTTCAGTGGGAGACTGAAGACCAACTGCTACCAAGAGCCCCTGATTTTACTTCGGAGTCAAGTTTTGAAAGGACCTACGGGTAAGTTCTTGAACTTAGTCTGTGGTGGTTTGTCTTCCGTTCTTGTTACAGCTCAAGAACGGACTACTATGGATAACGCGAGGGTATAGTCTCGACGGGCCGCAGGGAGAACCGCTTCTGAAGACCGCGCGAGTGCGGTCAGCGGGCGGCAGTCCGTTTCACCTTCGCGGTCGCTGACACTACAGCCAGCGACTTTGGGCTCGGTGCCCATGGACAGCACTGTGGCTACCCCGCGGGGCGGGAAAGCCAAGTGCAAGTCAATCAGGCCGGTAGACTCCGATGAGTCCGGCAGGGAGGGTTCGCCTCCTCCAACGGGGAGCGTTGTCGGACGCCTTTCCCGAGTTGAGCATATGATGGAGAAGATACTCCAACATGATATGCTGGAGTCATATCAGAGCGGGTCTCGGGGGCCCGCAGCAACGCCTGGTGCAGGGTTGCATTACGTCTCCCCATCCGAGTATGGGAGTGGAGACCACCAGTCCTGGGCGAACTCGCTTTGTAGTGAGAAGGAGCGTCCCTCTACACGAGACCAGCGAGCAGCAGAGGTGCCATCTATGGTCTTCAAGTTCGCTATGCCGTTGCTGGATGGGGAGCCGCTGGACGAAGAGCTGGCGGCCAGTATTAATTACCTCGCTTCCCACCAGCTTCAAGAGCAGGTGATGATGGAGACAGCCCTCAGGTACCACACGCCCAGCAACTGCACCTCCCTCAAGGTACCGTCGGTGAATAGTTCCATTTGGAGCTACATTGGTGGTGGTATTAAGACCCAAGAGGTCAAGCTTCAAAGAATTGTAAATCTGCTGGCGTCGGGGGTGACAGCATTCGCCAGGTCTGTGGACGGCAGCGCTTTATCTGAGGCGCAACGGGACGCAATGGCATTGTTGTGCAACACACACTTTGAAATTAATTGCTTTCACAAGAATGCCATTCGTCCCGTTCTCAACCCCGAGTTTGCGGGGTTGTGCAAGCTCAGCAATTTGCAGCCACCCAATTTGCTGTTTGGAGAAGACCTGTCGAAGCAGGTGAAGGACCTGGACGACGAGTCGAAGGCTGTGGGGCTACTTCGGGCTCCACCAGTGAACAGACAGTCGTCATTTCAACGCCAGCACCCCTATGCCGCTATCAGCACCAGACGGTCTGCAGAAACCTCCTCCAGCTCGAGGACCGAAAGAACCAGCAGGAAGTCTTTTTTAGTACATGGCCCAAGCCGGCCGACAACGAAGATGCGCAGCTGGCGCACTCCAGCACCTCAATTCCCCAAACATCGAGGGAGAAAATGAACGTCCAGAATCCACCAATAACTACGGAGGTAGGTGGGTCTGGTTCGCTATGGAACATACAGGGTGTGGGTCTATCGCATGTTGGTGGTAGGTTACGTTTCTTTTTGCATGAATGGCGGTAGATAACATCTGACTTGTTCATACTGCACAGTATAGATGGGTTTAAAATTGAGTTCTCTGGCTCACTGCCACCCACGCAGCATGCCCCAAACCGTACCTTTGTTCGTTCAAAACAGGATGGTTTGGAGGTTCAGGCTGAAATAGAGAAATAATGTGCAAAAAGGGTAATTGAAAAATCTAATTATGAACCTCACCAATTTGTATCTAACATATTCACTAGGCAAAAGAAGGATGGGGGGTGCCGCATTATCTTGACCTGACCCAACTCAACACCTATGTGCAGTACAAACATTTCAAAATGGAAAGCTTTGTTACTGCCAAACAATTGATTTCCAAGGGATGTTACATGGCATGCATCGATCTTAAAGATGCTTATTACTCGGTGCCTGTTCATAAGGACCACAGGAAATACTTACAATTTTACTGGATGGGGCAGCTGTGGCAGTTTAAAGCTTTGCCTAATGGGTTAACCTCAGCTCCCAGGTTATTCACTAAAATATTGAAACCTGCTCTTGCTCTATTACGAGCGCAAAAACACATAGTAATGGCTTATTTGGATGATATCCTCATAGTAGGAAAAACTTTAGAATTGGCTGTTTCGGCGGTCTCAGCCACCAAGCTTGTATTTGAAAAGTTGGGGTTCCTAATTCACCCAGAAAAATCCAGTTTGACTCCATCCACAATTATGGATTATTTGGGATTTACTGTTAACTCCAATCACCTGTCTGTGACTTTTCCTCAGGGAAAGGGATTGAAGTTAATAGAAGCCTGCGATCATCTTATTACGCAGCAGCTGCCTTCAATTCGGCAAGTGGCCAGTTTAATTGGTAAATTGGTGGCTGCCTTTCCTGCAGCTAAATATGGACCTTTGCACTATCAACAATTACAAAGAGCTAAGGTGCAGGCACTTAAACATAATTCGGGCCACTTTGACGGGGCTATGCAATTACCGGCTGAAGCTATTGCTGAGCTGCAGTGGTGGAAAACCAATATTTTGCATTGTTCTGGCAATATATCAATCGAAAGTCCTTCTGTTATTTTACAGACTGATGCCAGAGCTCTGGGGTGGGGTGCCACTGACACCGTTTCTAGCTGCGGTGGCAGATGGAATGTGCATGAACTATCGTTTCTTCAGGTGCATGGTATTAACTATTTGGGAATTGCTCGCAGCCCTCTATGGTCTGAAGGCTTATTGTGGGCACATGCACCATCTGCATGTTCAATTACAGATACATAACGCCACAGCGGTGGCATACATAAATCACATGGGTGGAATCAGATCAGTATCCTGTGATAAATTGGCTAACCTCATTTGGCACTGGTGCATCATTCATAATATTTGGGTTTCAGCTACCTACCTCCCAGGTAGGTTCAACACGGTGGCGGACACCAGGTCACGTAAATTCAATGACAACACAGAATGGATGCTGAATCATAGAGTGTTTAAGAATATTGTGTCTAGATATGGAACACCGTATATGGATTTGTTCGCTTCAAGATTAAATCATCAGTTACCGAAGTATGTTGCATGGGAACCAGACCCAGGGGCAGTAGCGGTAGACGCGTTCCCGCTACATTGGGGTGGAATGTTTTTCTATGCATTCCCCCCATTCTGCCTTGTCAGTCGATGACTGCAAAAAATTCAACAGGACTCTGCCTCCGGTGTTCTGGTAGTCCCTGACTGGCCCACTCAGCCATGGTATCCTCTTGTTCTGGGCATGGTTGTAGAGCCTATCATGACGGTTCCCAAAAGCAGGTCTCTACTACAGTTACCCAAGATGGCGCCTGCCTGCGGCGACTTTTGCGGAGCGCCAGAACAGAAAAGGTTCACCTACAACTTCCATCAACTCACCTGCATCAGGGAAACGGCAGTAATCGGTGCCGTTTCAGACAAGCTGCTTGGGCAGCTGAAAGCGCTGGCAATTTCGCGATCTCCCGCAGCAGCCCCGGACTTTAAACTTTCCCACGCTGGGACTCAAATAGAGAATGCTATTAGACAGTGTGTGAGGCAGGAGGCAGAGAAGGAAAGCACTCAGACCCAACATGTAGGGGGGAAAGAAGAAAACAATAATAAACAGAGAATAAGAGGTGGTGGGGTTCTTAAATGGGTGAGCAGAGAAACAGAGGGGTGTAAAATGCGGGCGGAAGCAATAGGTAGCAAGGTGAAAAGTAAAAGTGGCAGGCAGACAAATCCAGGGCAAAAATCAAAAAGAGCCACTTTCCAACATAATTGTATAAGGGGTAAGAGCGTTGTAAAAACAAGCCTGAAGGCTTTGTGTCTCAATGCAAGGAGCATTCGTAATAAGGTGGATGAGTTGAACGTGCAGATAGCAATTAATGATTATGATATAGTTGGGATCACGGAGACATGGCTCCAGGGTGACCAAGGCTGGGAGCTGAACATCCAGGGATATTCAATATTCAGGAGGGATAGAGAGAAAGGAAAAGGAGGTGGGGTAGCGTTGCTGGTTAGAGAGGAGATTAACGGAGTGGAAAGGAAGGACATTAGCTTGGAGGATGTGGAATCGGTATGGGTAGAGCTACGAAATACTAAGGGGCAGAAAACGCTGGTGGGTGTTGTGTACAGGCCACCTAGCAGTAGTAGTGAAGTTGGGGATGGCATCAAACAGGAAATTAGAAATGCGTGCGACAAAGGCAAAACAGTTATAATGGGTGACTTCAATCTACATATAGATTGGGTGAATCAAATTGGCAGGGGTGCTGAGGAAGAGGATTTCTTGGAAGGTATGAGGGATAGTTATCTAAACCAACATGTAGAGGAACCAACGAGAGAGCAGGCTATTCTAGACTGGGTATTGAGTAATGAGGAAGGGTTAGTTAGCAGACTTGTTGTGCGTGCCCCCTTGGGCAAGAGTGACCATAATATGGTTGAGTTCTTCATTAGGATGGAGAGTGACATTGTTAATTCAGAAACAACGGTTCTGAACTTAAAGAAAGGTAACTTTGAGGGTATGAGACGTGAATTGGCCAAGATTGACTGGCAATTAGTTCTAAAAGGGTTGACGGTGGATATGCAATGGAAGACATTTAAAGACTGCTTGGATGAACTACAAAAATTGTTCATCCCAGTTTGGCAAAAGAATAAATCAGGGAAGGTAGTGCATCCGTGGATAACAAGGGAAATCAGGGATAGTATCAAAGCAAAAGATGATGCGTACAAATTAGCCAGAAAAAGCAGCATACCAGAGGACTGGGAGAAATTCAGAGACCAGCAGAGGAGGACAAAGGGCTTAATTAGGAAAGGGAAAATAGATTATGAAAGGAAACTGGCAGGGAACATAAAAACTGACTGCAAAAGTTTTTATAGATATGTGAAGAGAAAGAGATTAGTTAAAACAAATGTAGGTCCCTTGCAGTCAGAAACAGGTGAATTGATCATGGGGAACAAGGATATGGCGGACCAATTGAATAACTACTTTGGTTCCGTCTTCACTAAGGAAGACATAAATAATCTGCCGGAAATAGCAAAGGAGATGGAGGAACTGAGTGAAATCCAGGTTAGTCGGGAAGTGGTGTTGGGTAAATTGAATGGATTAAAGGCCGATAAATCACCAGGGCCAGATAGGCTGCATCCCAGAGTACTTAAGGAAGTACCTCCAGAAATAGTGGATGCATTAGTGATAATTTTTCAAAATTCTTTAGATTCTGGAGTAGTTCCTGAGGATTGGAGGGTAGCAAACGTAACCCCACTTTTTAAGAAGGGAGGGAGAGAGAAAACGGGGAATTACAGACCAGTTAGTCTAACATCGGTAGTGGGGAAACTGCTAGAGTCAGTTATTAAAGATGGGATAGCAGCACATTTGGAAAGTGGTGAAATCATTGGACAAAGTCAGCATGGATTTACGAAAGGTAAATCGTGTCTGACGAATCTTATAGAATTTTTCGAGGATGTAACTAGTAGAGTGGATAGGGGAGAACCAGTGGATGTGTTGTATCTGGACTTTCAGAAGGCTTTCGACAAGGTACTACATAAGAGATTAGGATACAAACTTAAATCACACGGTATTGGGGGTTCAGTATTGATGTGGATAGAGAACTGGCTGGCAAACAGGAAGCAAAGAGTAGGAGTAAACGGGTCCTTTTCACAATGGCAGGCAGTGACTAGTGGGGTACCGCAAGGCTCAGTGCTGGGACCCCAGCTATTTACAATTTATATTAATGATCTGGACGAGGGAATTGAAAGCAACATCTCCAAGTTTGCGGATGACACTAAGCTGGGGGGCAGTGTTAGCTGTGAGGAGGATGCTAGGAGACTGCA
The DNA here is from genome assembly GCA_038087875.1 of Malacoraja senta. Taxonomy (NCBI): domain Eukaryota; kingdom Metazoa; phylum Chordata; class Chondrichthyes; order Rajiformes; family Rajidae; genus Malacoraja; species Malacoraja senta. The sequence continues at coordinate 39,935 of JAXLNO010004558.1, forward strand.
AGGTGACTTGGATAGGCTGGGTGAGTGGGCAAATGTTTGGCAGATGCAGTATAATGTGGATAAATGTGAGGTTATCCACTTTGGTGGCAAAAACGGGAAGGCAGACTATTATCTAAATGGTGGCCGATTAGGAAATGGGGAGGTGCAGCGAGACCTGGGTATCATGGTACACCAGTCATTGAAAGTAGGCATGCAGGTGCAGCAGGCAGTGAAGAAAGCGAATGGTATGTTGGCCTTCATAGCAAGAGGATTTGAGTATAGGAGCAGGGAGGTTCTACTGCAGTTGTACAGGGTCTTGGTGAGACCACACCTGGAGTATTGCGTACAGTTTTGGTCTCCAAATCTGAGGAAGGACATTATAGCCATAGAGGGAGTGCAGAGAAGGTTCACCAGACTGATTCCTGGGATGTCAGGACTTTCATATGAAGAAAGACTGGATAGACTTGGCTTATACTCGCTAGAATTTAGGAGATTGAGAGGGGATCTTATAGAAACATACAAAATTCTTATGGGGTTGGACAGGCTAGATGCAGGAAGATTGTTCCCGATGTTGGGGAAGTCCAGGACAAGGGGTCACAGCTTAAGGATAAGGGGGAAATCCTTTAAGACCGAGATGAGGAAAAACTTTTTCACACAGAGAGTGGTGAATCTCTGGAACTCTCTGCCACAGAGGGTAGTTGACGCCAGTTCATTGGCTATATTTAAGAGGGAGTTAGATGTGGCCCTTGTGGCTAAAGGGATCAGGGGGTATGGAGAGAAGGCAGGTACGGGATACTGAGTTGGATGATCAGCCATGATCATATTGAATGGCGGTGCAGGCTCGAAGGGCCGAATGGCCTACTCCTGCACCTATTTTCTATGTTTCTATGACCAGACTGAGGATCCCAGGTACTGTACCTGGAAACCCCGGGATGACCTCCAGAGCCGACGGGCCGGATCTCCCAGGAACAATGAAGCTGGAGCTGCCGACTGTGAAGGAATCCCCGTTCCAGCGCAGGTCCGCAGAAACAGCAGGTACAGTAGACTCAGCACCTGGAAACAAAGGGGAAGCCTCCATTGTGTCCGGAAACGTGGCCGACGGGCAGGACTTCAGGTCAGACTGAAGCGCAGGGGGACTTCGGCCCCGTCTCCCTACTATCCTACTGGCCAATGTACAGTCCCTTGAAAATAAAGTGGAGGACTTAAGGGCAAGGCTGCTTTATCAAAGGGAGCTGAGGGAATGCTCTGTGTTCTGTTTCACAGAGACATGGCTCACCCCCATCTCCCCAGACTCAGCGGTCCAGCCTGAAGGTTTCTCCATCCACCGTATGGACCGTACACTGGCATCTGGGAAAGGGAGACGAGGGGGCGTCTGCCTCATGGTCAACTCTGCGTGGTGCTCAGACGTGGCAGTCCTGTCCAACTCCTGCTCTCCACACCTCGAACATCTGGCGGTGAAGTGCCATCCCTTCTACCTCCCAAGGGAATTCACCTCCATCATCATGACCGCGGTCTACATCCCACCCCAGGCAGACGTCCGTCTGGCACTGGAGGAGCTGCACGCCGTGGTCAACAAACACCAGACGTCTTACCCCGAGGCGTTCACCACCATAGCTGGGGACTTCAATAAGGCAAACCTAAAGAAATCACTCCCTAACTTCCACCAACATGTCTCCTGCTGCACCAGAGGACCAAACACCCTCGACCACTGCTACACCGCCATCAAGGATGCCTGTCGTTCTATCCCTCGCCCTCACTTCGGTAAATCCGACCATACCGCGGTGCTGCTTCTTCCTGCCTACAGGCAGCAATTAAAGAGCGCACCCCCAGAGGTGAGGACAGTGCAGAGCTGGTCGGGGGGGGGGGGGGCAGAGGAACAACTCCAGGACTGTTTGGAGTCTGTAGACTGGGCAATGTTCAGGGACTCGGCAATGGGTCTGAATGAATACGCCACAGTCATTACAGACTTCATGTATGGAGGACTGCATCCCCACCAAAACCTTCCGAGCGTTTCCCAATCAGAAGCCTTGGATGATCTATGAGATCCACACTCTTCTGAAGTCCAGACCCCGGGCATTCATGTCTGGAGATACAGTGGTCTACAAGAAGTCCAGATACGTCCTTGGTAAGGCCATCAAAAAGGCCAAAAGGGACTTCTGCTCCAAACTGGAGGAAGAGACAGATGTTCGGCGGCTGTGGCGGGGCCTGAATGCAATCACCTCTTACAAGGCGAAATCAGGAGGCAGCTCGAATGTCAGCGAAACATCACTCCCTGATGAGCTCAATGCGTTTTACGCACGCTTTGATAGGGAGAACACCGATGTGCCTTGCCGAGCCCCCATTCGCTGTGATGGTATTTCAGTCTCAGTCACAGAGGCCGACGTCAGGAAATCCTTCAGAGGGGTGAACCCTCGAAAAGGGCCTGGACCTGATGGTATACCTGGTCGTGTTCTAAAAACCTGTGCGGACCAACTGGCTGGAGATTTTACGGACATTTTCAACCTCTCACTTCTGAGGTCTGAGGTTCCCACCTGCTTCAAAAGGGCATCAATTATACCAGTGCCCAAGAAGAGTAAGGTGACGTGCCTCAATGACTATCGACCTGTGGCATTAACGCCTGTGGTGATGAAGTGCTTTGAGAGGTTGATCATGGCGCAAATCAACTCCTACCTCGACAAAAACCTGGACCCACTGCAGTTCGCTTACCGCCACAACAGATCAACGGCGGATGCGATCTCGCTGGCCCTCCACTCCGCTCTGGACCACTTGGACAACAAAAACTCATATGTCAGGCTGTTATTCATCGATTACAGCTCGGCATTTAATACAATCATCCCCTCCAAGCTGGTTACCAAACTCGCAGAACTGGGTCTCTGCGCATCCCTCTGCAATTGGATCCTCGACTTCCTCACTCTCAGACCACAGTCTGTTCGTATTGGTGGAAATGTGTCAGACTCGATAACAATTAGCACGGGAGCACCTCAAGGCTGCGTGCTCAGCCCCCTGCTGTACTCACTCTATACTCATGACTGCGTAGCCGGACACAGTGCAAACTCCATCATCAAGTTCGCTGACGACACCACTGTTGTGGGACGTATCACTGATGGGGTTGAGTCAGAGTATAGAAGAGAGATCGAGCAACTGTCCATATGGTGCCAGCACAATAACCTGGCCCTCAACACCAGCAAAACCAAGGAACTGATTGTGGACTTTGGAAGGAGTAGGATGGGGACCCACAGTCCCGTTTATATCAACGGGTCGATGGTTGAAAGGGTCAAGAGCTTCAAATTCCTGAGCGTGCACATCTCTGAAGATCTTTCCTAGTCCGAGAACACTGATGCCATTATTAAGAAAGCACATCAGCGCCTCTACTTCCTGAGAAGATTACGGAGAGTCGGTTTGTCAAGGAGGACTCTCTCTAACTTCTACAGGTGCACAGTAGAGAGCATGCTGACCGGTTGCATCGTGGCTTGGTTTGGCAACTTCAGCGCCCTGGAGAGGAAAAGACTACAAAAAGTAGTAAACACTGCCCAGTCCATCATCGGCTCTGGCCTCCCTTCCATCGAGGGGATCTATCACAGTCGCTGCCTCAAAAAGGCTGGCAGTATCATCAAGGACCCACACCATCCTGGCCACACACTCATATCCCTACTACCTTCAGGTAGAAGGTACAGGAGCCTGAAGACTGCAACGACCAGGTTCAGGAATAGCTACTTCCCCACAGCCATCAGGCTATTAAACCTGGCTCGGACATAACACTGAACTTTATTAGCCAATACTGTTATTTGCACTTTATCAGTATATTGACCATTGTGTATATATTTATAGAATGCCTTGTGGTCAATGCCTACTATGTTCTGTTGTGCTGAAGCAAAGCAAGAATTTCATTGTCCTATCAGAGACACATGACAATAAACTCACTTGACTTGACTACTAACTCATCCCATTTCTGGTGAAATACATCCTCTGCATGATCGGCTGAACTTATTGATGTGCAGGTTTTGAGAAGACCTTTCCTCGGATTGGGACTAGCTGATCGTACGGTGGATGTGCTAACTGCGGCCTGGAGGAACAGTACCCAAAAACAGTATGCCTCATACATAAGGAAATGGGAAGTGTTCTGTAAGCAGTCCGATATCTTGTATGACGCAGCACACATTACGGATGTTTTAGAGTTCCTCTCGAAATTGCATTTCGATGAGAAATTAAGCTATAGTTCTCTAAATTGTGCCAGAAGTGTGCTGTCGTCATACTTGCTGCCAAGTTCAGAACACCAGTCTGTGGGATCTCACCCTTTAGTTTCAAAGTTCATGAGGGGAGTCTTCAATTCGAACCCTCCTAAGCCCAGATACACTGAAATTTGGGATGTAGGGGTGGTCCTAACTCTACTTCGCTCATGGTCTCCAGTTACTTCCCTGCAATACATCAAGGTTACCAAGGGACTTAGGGGGTCTGAGTTATCATTATTGGTCAGCCACACGAAACCACATAATAGGGTTTCAGCTCAGACCATTTCCAGGTGGCTGAAACAGGTTCTAGCAGATGCTGGGGTTGATACTCATATGTTTAAATCTCATTCCACCAGGGCTGCAGCTACGTCCGCAGCGAGGGTCATAGACGTCCCGCTAGACCAGATTTTATCGGCCGCAGGATGGTCCTCAGAACGGACGTTTCATACGTTCTATAACAAACCTTTAGCCAGACCGAGTGTGTTTGCAAACTCAGTTTTAAGTTCGGGTTTATAGTCCCACTCGGGTAGAGAGGCGACTATTGTTGTTTTCTTTGTACATAAAATTGTCAATTTGTTTCATTTATGTCATGACTGAACAGTCTCTTTTTTGTCCACTCTCCATTGGTCAACTATACAGTGTGTGACGCATGGACTCGTTTCCACGGCATGAAGTCACAGAGCTTTAAAATCTTCACGTACTCACGTGACTCCGAAGTAAAATAGTAAGATTAAACGAGAACTTACCAGTTTGAAGTTTGATCTTTATTTTATGAGGAGTTATGATGAGGGATTACGTGCCCTCCGCTCCCAACCCCTCCTCATAAAACTCAGCTGGTAGTTCTAGTTTCTCGAATCTTACTATTCTCAGGTCAATGTTTCCTGTCTGTGACTCCACACCGCTGCTTTGAAGGTTGACGTGCATGCGTGCTGACGGGTTCTTCACGTAATCCCTCATCGTAACTCCTCATAAAATAAAGATCAAACTTCAAACTGGTAAGTTCTCGTTTAATCTTACTATTTTATACTCGTAGCTGGGCCCCACCCCCGGACCAGTCCATTAAGTGCCGAGGGGGGTGAACCAGGGAGTAGCCCACTTCACAGGAACAGCCACAACACTGTTTATTATGATACTGTTTATTATAACAGTTTATTATGACTGTTTATTATGATACTGTTTATTATGACACTGTTTATTATGATAATGTTTATTATGATAGACAATAGACAACAGGTGCAGGAGTAGGCCATTTGGCCCTTCGAGCCAGCAGCGCCATTCAATGTGATCATGGCTGATCATCCACAATCAGTACCCCGTTCCTGCCTTCTCCCCATATCCCCTGACTCCGCTATTTTTAAGAGCCCTATCTAGCTCTCTCTTGAAAGCATCCAGAGAACCAGCCTCCACCTCCCTCTGAGGCAGAGAATTCCACAGACTCACCACTCTCTGTGAGAAAAAGTGTTTCCTCGTCTCCGTTCTAAATGGCTTACTCCTTATTCTTAAACTGTGGCCCCTGGTTCTGGACTACCCCAACATCGGGAACATGTCTCCTGCCTCTAGCTTGTCCAAGCCCTTAACAATCTTATATGTTTCAATGAGATGCCCTCTCATCCTTCTAAACTCCAGAGTGTACAAGCCCAGTCGCTCCATTCTCTCAGCATATGACAGTCCTGCCATCCCGGGAATTATACGTGTAAACCTACGCTGCACACCCTCAATAGCAAGAATGTCCTTCCTCAAATTATGGGACCAAAACTGCACACAATACTCCAGGTGTGGTCTCACTAGGGCCCTGTACTGCAGAAGGACCTCTTTGCGCCTATACTCGACTCCTCTTGTTATAAAGGCCAACATGCCATTCACTTTCTTCACTGCCTGCTGTACCTGCATGCTTACTTTCATAGACTGATGAACAAGGACCCCCAGATCCTGTTGTACTTCCCCTTTTCCCAACTTGATGCCATTTAGATAGTAATCTGCCTTCCTGTTTTGATACCAAAGTGGATAACCTCACATTTATCCACATTAAACATAATCTGCCCACTCCCCCAACCTGTCCAAGTCACCCTGCATTCTCATAGCATCCTCCTCACAGTTCACACTGCCACCAGCTTTGTGTCATCTGCAAATTTGCGAATGTTACTTTGAATCCCTTCATCCAAATCATTGATGTATATTGTAAATAGCTGCGGTCCCAGCACCGAGCCTTGCGGTACCCGACTAGTCACTGCCTGCCATTCTGAAAGGGACCCGTTAATCCCTACTCTTTGTTTCCTGTATGCCAAACAATTCTCTATCCATGTCAGCACTCTACCCCCAATACCATGTGCTCTAATTTTGCCCAGTAATCTCCTATGTGGGACCTTATCAAATGCTTTCTGAAAGTCCAGGTACACTACATCCACTGGCTCTCCCTTGTCCATTTTCCTAGTTACATCCTCTTTTACTGTTTATTATGATACTATTTATTATGACTGTTTATTATGATACTATTTATTATGACTGTTTATTATGATAATGTTTATTATGTTACTGTTTATTATGATAGTTTATTATGACAGCGGCCGTCAAAAGTGGCTTTGGTCACAAAATCGACAGAGGCAGCAGTAAACAAAACCAAACGAAGCGGGAGGCCATGACAGGGGGAGATAAGAAACACCGAGACAAAGGAATGTAATCTGTAAATATTGTGTATTATTATTATTCCACATCTTAGGCGACGATGTGACACGTGGCACAGACAGCAGTGGGAGAGAGAGCGGGGAGAGAGATAAAGAGAGAACGGCGAGGGAGAGAGCGGGCCGGAAGTTTGACACCCCTGCTGTAAACATAACAAACTTGAGCGACAAAAAAGCTTAGGTACACAAAAATGCTGGAGAAACTCAGCGGTTGCAGCAGCATCTATGGAGCGAAGGAAATAGGCAACGTTTCGGGCCGAAACCCTTCTTCAGACTGATGGGGGGTGGGGAGAAGAAAGGAAAAAGGCGGAGGAGGAGCCCGAGGGCTGAGGGATGGGAGGAGACAGTCAGAGGGCTGTGGAAGGGGAGGAGACAGCAAGGGCTAACAAAATTTGGATAATTCAATGTTCATGCCCCTAGGATGCAGACTCCCCAAGCAGAATATGAGGTGCTGTTCCTCCAATTTCCAGTGTTGCTCGCCCTGGCCATGGAGGAGACCCAGGACAGAGAGGTCGGTTACGGAATGGGAGGGGGAGTTGAAGTGCTGAGCCACTGGGAGGTCAGGTTGGTTATTGCGGACCGAGTGGAGGTGTTCGGCGAAACGATCGCCAAGCCTCCGCTTGGTCTCGCCGATGTAGATCAGCTGACATCTAGAGCAGCAGATGCAATAGATGAAGTTGGAGGAGATGCAGTTGAATCTCTGTCGCACCTGGAATGACTGCTTGGGTCCTTGAGTGGAGTCGAGGGGGAGGTGAAGGGACAAGTGTTGCATCTCTTGCGGTTGCAAGGGAAAGTGCCCGGGGAGGGGGTGGTACGGGAGGGAAGGGAAGAATTGACAAGGAAGTTACGGAGGGAGCGGTCTTTGCGGAAGGCAGAGATGGGGGAAGATGTGGCGAGTCCCACCGTTCTCCACCATAATCCTCCCAGGAGGGAATCCCACCATCCAGTACCCATAATCGAATTCCACCTTTGTACGGGAACATGTGCCAATTTCCGGATTCCTTCTGATATGTCCAATACTGCCTGTCCACTGTCGTCAATATTCAGGCAACAATTAGAGAGGTTGAATTTTCCACATACCGCTCCTTCTTCGGCTAGGATGTAATCCAGGGCCAACCGATTTTGGTATATTTCTGTTCTCATCTGTCTTTGCTGCTTTGCCAGCATCTCGAGTGCTGCAGCCGTTTGATTAGTGATTACCTCCAATACAGCCTGTAATCGTATTATTCGGTTCAGCATGTACACCGGAGTGCGATATACCCAGGAACCATCCTGTGCCCAGGTGGCCGGCCCATAATATGAGATGATTCGGGCTGGAGGCCAGTCATTATTCTCCCAGGTTCCTATCTCCAGCTCTCTTTTTGTCCTTTGTAGGTCATCAAACACTGGCGTTCCCAACATTCGCCCTCCGTCAGCTGGCAATAAAAAGAATCCTGGCTGTACCAAACCAATAAAACACGTTCCACTCCATTTTCCCGGAAGTACTGAATAGGCCTTATGTCCACAGATCCAGAGTAATCCCTCTGGAGCGGGTCCACTAACCGTGTTACTTTCCCAGAGGTCCCGTAGGACTGGTACCCCTTGATATAGGTTGTTTCCGGTGCAGTTCCAGATTCGGCTTTCGTTGTCTGTCTTGCCTTGGGCTGGGGTGATGATTGTGCAGTTTCCCCCGTTTTCTCCGGCCAGATACCATTTAGGTTCCTCAGGCCACCAAGTCCGTGTCTGGCTCTCCCACAGGGTTAAGATGCGTTGACAAGGACTGATGCCGACCTCCTTCTTCCCCGGAGTCCTTGGTCGAGCTATACATTCCGTCCCTACTGGGGTGTCAGCTAAGAGCCACTCCTGTAGTCCTCGATCTTTTCCCTCCGTGATGTCCCACCCCAGTAGGTCCCATATTTCGACAATTGATCCCCTCCAAGGCCATCGGGAACTCATTAGGGGCCCGCCACAAACCCAGCAGTTCTTAACATCCAATGTCTGAGCAATTCGGGTAGCCAGGTCCACGTGGAGATTCTTTCCCACTTCAGGAATCTCTATCTGCTTCTGTATTTCTTCATACAAGGATTCATATATTCTAGGTTCATTAGTTGGGACTGGTCTAGTTACCTTCTTTTCTTGGAGCCTTTTTATTAATACCTCTCTTTCTTTGTCCATAGATTCCTTCACCAATGTGGAATCCAACCCCATTGCCCGGCTTTCCGTACACAAAGCCATCTCTCTCCCCTGGGACAGGTGACATAATCCTCATTCCTGTGTACTCCAAATTCTGCACTAAGTATTATTCTACCCACCCCCCCTCCTTACAACTGATTCTAGTTCTCTGATCATAACAGGCACCGTTCACATGAGAGTGAAAGATGAAGGACCTTCTGATTTGTCCGCCATACCTGATGGGGTGGTAACATTTATCACAGTCATTTATACATTTACTTACAGTGACCATCATTACCAGTACGCATGCCAAACCCTGCATTTCGCTCTTTTAGTTCAATCGCTCTTTCTCAAAGATCAGGGTCAGCGGTTTCTTCCCTTGTCTTACTGTCCAATCCTCCTCAGCCGGAGGTGGGGGTTCGACCGGTCCTTTTATTCGCCCTGCTTGTGTCCACCCTTTTTCTTTTGTCCGCACTGCTGTTTCCGTGGTCAATAATACCAAATATGGACCAGTCCAACGGGGTTGCAGCTTTTCTTCCTTCCACGATTTTACAAGAACCCAATCTCCCGCTTTCACAGAATGAATTGGAAAGTCGAGAGGGGGACTCTGTGCCAGCAGCCCCTTAGCTTTTCATTCTGTAAGAGAACGAGATACTGCCAGTAAATAGTTCCTCAAAAATACATCACTGCCCTCTATGGTGGGTATTCCTTCTATCTTTCCCAAATAAGGTAACCCAAACAGCATTCCGTAGGGGGATACTGCTATATCCTTCCGTGGGGCGGTTCAAATTCTAAGCAAGGCTATTGGTAAGCACTTGGTCCAGGGCAATCTGGTTTCCTCCATCAATTTGGTAATTTGTGTCTTTAGTGTGGCATTCATCCTTTCCACCCTTCCCGAGCTCTGTGGATGCCAGGGAGTATGCAACTTCCATTTTATCCCTAGGGCATCACAGATGAGCAAATGGACCTTTGAGGCGAAATGGGTTCCTCGATCCGAATCGAGGGATTCGATAATTCCATAACGTGGGATTATTTGTTCCAATAGAATTTTGGCTACTGCCTGGGAGGTGGCATTTACTGTGGGGAACGCTTCCACCCAACGGGTAAAGTGATCCACCACCACTAGGAGGTATTTCCATCTCTGTATCCTGGGGAGTTCGGTAAAAGCTACCTGAATTCTCTGGAATGGCCTGATGGCTAACTGCCGCCCTCCTCCAGGCACCGCCCTCATTACTTTCTTATTTACTTTTTGACAAATCACACAGCCTGAGACTACTTGTTTAGCCAGAGTGTATATCCCTCTACAAGCATACGTTCGCAAGAGGGTGTTGTTACATATGCTACATATTCATTGTAGCAGTCCCAACCTCCTGCACTACTTTGTATCAGGCACACTCACCACACACACACACACTGTGATTAGGTATGTAAGCACTTACAGTATTACTACGCCACACAGATAAAAGGAGCTGAATAAAGGAGTACAATAAGGCAACCGAAACAACCTGAATTGTGTCGTTTATTATCAGGATATCAAACACGAAGACACAACATGGTGGCAGCGGTGACTTTCGAGTAAAAACCGCGCTATTGTGAATCGCTATTGGGAATTAGGAACAGCGGCTGCAGAGAAATTGATTTTTTGTGCACCCGCCTAACAACACAAGATGGCGGCCTCCACAGCAGCAATGAGCCTCCACCCTACGATTGAACTTGGGACGCCGATGATGTGGTGGAGGCGTTCAAGAAATTCAAACAAAAGAGCCAGCTGGCATTCAAAAGCTTCCTGAAAGGAACTGCAGATGAAGAGAAGGTCAGTTATATTTTACTATGGCTCGGGGAGAAGGGTCTAGACATTTTTAACAGTTGGAGCTTAACAGAGCCCGACTGCAATAATCCAGGAATAGTCCTTGAAAGGTTTGCGAACCATATGGAGCCCAAATCAAACCACAGAATCCATCGTATGAGTTCCAAGGGCTAAGACAAGACCCACAAGAAACAACCGACACTTTCCTGTCGAGACTAAGGAACGTGGCCAAGAAATGCAGATTTGATGATGAAGATGACAGAATTGTCGACCAGCTAATATGGGGGTGCGCCCACCAAGAGGTCCAAAAGTCCCTAATAGGGAAAGACACCCTCAACCTAAAAGACGCCGTAGATGCTGCCAGAGCTTTCGAAGCCACAAGGAAACAAATGTCCTCCCTCTGCCTTCAAGTTGGCTCATGATGATCCGCGAATACTGGACCATCCGTGATGATATTTCGGTAGAGAATGGAGTCCTGATGGCCGGATCACGAATCATCATACCCAAGTCCATGAAAAAAGAAATCCTCGAAAAGATCCACCAGGGACACTTAGGAATGGAAAAGTGCAGACTCCGTGCTAAATCCGCTGTGTACTGGATAGGCATGTACAAGGACATAGAAAAGCTGGTATCTACATGCCACATATGCCAAAAATACAGGAATTCACAACAGAAGGAGGAAATGACACCCAGTGATATCCCAAGCCGGCCATGGCAAACCATCGGAGCAGACCTGTTCACAGAGAACCAGCAATGGTATTTGATTATGGCCTGCTACTACTCCAAATTCCCATTTGTGAGAAACGTAAAGGACTTGAAAGCTAAAACAATTGTGTCAATTGTTAGAGGGTTGTTTGCAGAGCAAGGAATACCTGAGCAGATCGTATGTGACAATGGAACCCAATTCACATCTCGGGAATTCAGAGAGCTAGCCACCGAATACGGGTTCAAAATCACAACATCTTCACCACATTACCCAAAGGGCCATGGGTTTATTGAAAGGCAAGTACAGACAGCCAAGAAAACACTAATAAAATGCCGAGAGGCAAAGGAGGATCCAAACCTGGCACTTTTATCCTTACGGGCAACTCCACTAAAGGCTGACATGAAGTCTCCTGCAGAAATGCTAAATGGCAGGAAATACAAAACCACCCTGCCAAGCAAAATCCAACCCCCTATCGACCAAGAAGAAACAAGGGCAAAATTGGCAGCTGCCCAGGAAGAGGGGCTGAAACAATACAACAAAAATGCACAGTACTTGCCTGAACTATTTCAAGGCCAAAACGTACATGCTCAGGATCCAACAACAAAGAAATGGACCCCAGCACAAATCACTAGCAGGGCTGGAACCCCAAAATCATATATCATAGAGACAGAACCGGGCAGGCAGTTGAGACGAAACAGAATTCACATCCGCCCGACACCTGAAATGTCAACACCTGCAACTCCAAAGACAACACCAGCAACTCCTAGGACACCACCCACAGCAGCAGCAACACCTGCCATTGATGACAACACATTCTCACAAACTGCTACCAGTGAGTCATATAGTCAACCAGCACCAACCAATGGCCAGGAAACAACTCAACAAGTTACCAATACATCGAGTGCAACACTGCAGGCAACAACCAGATCTACTAGATCCAGGAGCAACATCTTACCCCCAGCGCGTTATCGCTAGCACTGGAAGGGACAAGTCACGCCAAGACATGACTCTTGACTGGCTACGCACTACCTGAAAGAAAACAAGCTGCCATTATATATTTTGTTGTGTAGTATAGTAGAAAGCAGAATGCCATGAATGTGGGCAGAATAATCCCACGGTATCTGCTACAGGATTGCCACCCTCGCTCTGGCAATCCTCTAGTGTCACTAACTTTTGTTCCTTTCTTTTGAGAAGGGGGGATGTTACATATGATACATATTCATTGTAGCAGTCCCAACCTCCTGCACTACTTTGTATCAGGCACACTCACCACACACACACACACACACACTGTGATTAGGTATGTAAGCACTTACAGTATTACTACGCCACACAGATAAAAGGAGCTGAATAAAGGAGTACAATAAGGCAACCGAAACAACCTGAATTGTGTCGTTTATTATCAGGATATCAAACACGAAGACACAACAGGTGTCACATAGTGCCTGAGCCCCCAGTGTGACTGGGAATGTAATCTTCCCAATAATTCTCTGATAACCTCCTTATTTAGCAGTTGCTTCCCAACCGGTGTCCACCATCGCCCATCTTCTGTCCTTTTTGCTCCCACTTCGTCCATCCTATCTACCTCGAATTGGGAGAATACGGGTATCTTTTCTATCCTTTCCCTGATAGGTATTAAAGACATCGGCTTTACTGTCCCCTGTAACGCTACCTGTTTTGCCATCGCACCTGCGGCTCTGGGGAATTTCCTTTCTGGTGTCCTGCCACATGTACTACTGCTATCTGCTCTGGCTTGGTTCAATGGCTTCTCATTCCAATCCTCTATTTTCTCTCATTTCCTTCGGACATCGGGCCAGGATTTAGTCACGAAATTCGCCCTTAGGAGTTGTTGCCCAGCATCGGAGTCCGGGTCAATCCCTGAATATCGCTGAATGTTCTTTCTTAGTCTTTGCAGGAAGACTGTTGGGGCCTCGTCCTTTGTCTGCTGTTTCTCAAAAGCTCGCTCAAAGTTTTGTCCCTTAGGCACTGCCTCCCTTATTCCTTTTATTATTATTGCTCGGAGGTCTCTCATGTTTTTTCGGCCCTCTTCAGTTTGTTTGTCCCAATTGGCATGGCAATCGGGTACTTCACACCCCCCCCCCCCCTACAGCAGCTCCTGCCCCCTCTCCCTGCTGTCGCTCCCAGAGTTTAATTCTGGCCTGTCTGATCATCTGTCTTTCCTCGGAGGTGAAAAGATTTCCCATAATGGACATCAGTTCGTCCCAGGTATATGTGTTTGGGCACAAGAACTGGTCAAGTTGTTCCGCCAACCCCAGGGGATCTTCCAGCAGATTTTTCATCTCCTTTTTAAAGTTCCTGACCTCTGTACTAGTTAAGGGAACATTTGCAAATCCTAATCTCCCGTCTGCCCCACCCATGGGGACCTCCCTTAAGGGAAATGCAGTTGTAGTGTCGGGTTCCGGCGCCGTACTCATGACATTAACCCGGGCTGTAAGTTGTCTAGTTTTGCTACGGGTTGCTGGAGGCTCCGCTGTCCCCGTTGCGCGACCATCTACAGCTGCCCCCTGTCCTTCTGCTCTCTGTACTTCTACAGCTTGTGCCGCAGGTTGGGGCGGCGGTCCGGGTAGGTTATCGGGAGGCTGTGGGACGCATGGTGGTGGCCAGTGTCGCAAAGGGTCCCATTGGGGAGCTTCGGGTTCTGGTTTACCTGACATCTTTAGTAAACGGACCTGGGAACCCAACAACCCGCATAATCACTTTCCTTCAGACTGGGTGAACTTTTTGAATTCACAAATTCATCGAGTGTCTGTCGCACCCAATCTTCATCAGAGCCCAGTCTCGGCCACCAGACTGAACTCCCTCTTACCGGTTCTTTTGGCCACTCAAAATAACAGAACTTAATCATAGTCTCCTTATTCTTACCCCCGCCCGTGTTTCCTTCTCCCCAAGATTGCAACATTCGCCCAACGGACTATCGGGCGGAATGTTAGGACCCTCTTCCTTCGGTCCCTTTTTCTTAACCTCTCGGGGGTCATTATTCTTAACACACTGGTTACCCATCCTCCCTGTCCGACCTTACCCGTCCGACAGAACCCAATCGCCCGAGTAATACTTAATAGTCAGTTTTCTTACCCGGGTCCTGTGCACAGGAATTGCTCGATTGATACCTTCCTTACTCCGGATTCCCTCTTGTTTCCAGAGTCGCTTGTCCGGATATCACTCGCTCAAACCGCTGACGGCAGGCAAGCAAGGAGATCAGAGACTGCTGAAAGCAGCAGGGTGCACCTTCCCTTCCTTCCGTAACCCCGCCGAGCGGCCGAAGTGACGATTCCGAGACGAGCCCCCAAGCTTGTGAGATGTGTTTCAGTGCCCACAATCACGATGCCAGAGACAAAGTCGTGGAAACAAGAAATGCTTTTATTTGCGAGTGTGCAGAGTCGGGTGCCTCTCCAAACCGAGACACACCGAAGTCAAGAAATTAATACCCCTTTATACACACAATTCTGCTGACTTGGCCTCCCCTTCTGGCTCCTTCCAATCGGAGCACTGAGGTGCACAATCTTCCCGCACCACCCCAGCACCTCCCAGATCATACATCGCATGTTCATGGTAATTAGCAATTTTTCGATCAGGGCGTATAAGTAATATTCATTTACTTCATTAAGCAAGCGCACTAACTATTCCCCTGTCCCAGTTTCTTGTGTTTACAGCTGCATCCGTTATCTCTTTCTGCCTTTGTACAAGGTTATCAGGGGTGCTCAAGGACGGTGGCGGTTTAACCATTCAGCCCCTCACAATGAATGGTGCCGGTTTAATCATTCTGTCCCTCACATCATCCATTCTCCGTTTGACAAACGAGTTTGAAAGTTAAACACATAAACTTCATAACCCTCCCCTCCCCCCGAGCCTCGAACTGCGCAGGCGTCACCGCCTCCAATGCGCGATGGAAATGTAGTCCTTGTCTGCAGACGCTGGTTTTTCCAAAATGCATGCTTTGTATTTTGCAAATAAATACGTCTCGTTTTGTTTGCTGCTGCGTCTCTCCATTTTGTGACCAAAGCAGCTTTTGACGGCCGCAGTAAAAATATTGAAGGAGTTTAACGCATATGGCGCTTGTGCACCGTATAGTGCGCAGGCGCGTAACCTGTGGGCGCAGGCGCAGTGTGG
>JAXLNO010004558.1:55812-86313 GCA_038087875.1 Malacoraja senta
CACATGACAATAAACTCTCTTGGGTACACACAAAAATGCTGGTGAAACTCAGCGGGTGCAGCAGCATCTATGGAGCGAAGCAAATAGGCAACGTTTCGGGCTGAAACCCTTCTTCAGACCCATAGATACATAGAAAATAGGTGCAGGAGTAGGCCATTCGGCCCTTCGAGCCTGCACCGCCATTCAATATGATCATGGCTGATCATCCAACTCAGTATCCTGTACCTGCCTTCTCTCCATACCCCCTGATCCCCTTAGCCACAAGGGCCACATCTAACTCCCTGTTAAATATAGCCAATGAACTGGCCTCAACTACCCTCTGTGGCAGAGAGTTCCAGAGATTCACCACTCTCTGTGTGAAAACGTTTTTCCTCATCTCGGTCTTAAAGGATTTCCCCCTTATCCTTAAGCTGTGACCCCTTGTCCTGGACTTCCCCAACATCGGGAACAATCTTCCTGCATCTAGCCTGTCCAACCCCATAAGAATTTTGTACGTTTCTATAAGATCCCCTCTCAATCTCCTAAATTCTAGCGAGTATAAGCCAAGTCTATCCAGTCTTTCTTCATATGAAAGTCCTGACATCCCAGGAATCAGTCTGGTGAACCTTCTCTGCACTCCCTCTATGGCTATAATGTCCTTCCTCAGATTTGGAGACCAAAACTGTACGCAATACTCCAGGTGTGGTCTCACCAGGACCCTGTACAACTGCAGCAGAACCTCCCTGCTCCTATACTCAAATCCTTTTGCTATGAAAGCTAACATACCATTCGCTTTCTTCACTGCCTGCTGCACCTGCATGCCTACTTTCAATGACTGGTGTACCATGACACCCAGGTCTCGCTGCATCTCCCCATTTCCTAATCGGCCACCATTTAGATAATAGTCTGCTTTCCTGTTTTTGCCACCAAAGTGGATAACCTCACATTTATCCACATTATACTGCATCTGCCAAACATTTGCCCACTCACCCAGCCTATCCAAGTCACCTTGCAGTCTCCTAGCATCCTCCTCACAGCTAACACTGCCCCCCAGCTTAGTGTCATCCGCAAACTAGGAGATGTTGCCTTCAATTCCCTCATCCAGATCATTAATATAAATTGTAAATAGCTGGGGTCCCAGCACTGAGCCTTACAGTACCCCACTAGTCACTGCCTGCCATTGTGAAAAGGACCCGTATACTCCTACTCTTTGCTTCCTCTTTGCCAGCCAGTTCTCTATCCACATCAATACTGAACCCCTAATACCGTGTGCTTTACGTTTGTATACTAATCTCTTATGTGGTACCTTGTCGAAAGCCTTCTGAAAGTCCAGATACAACACATCCACTGGTTCTCCCCTATCCACTCTACTAGTTACATCCTCGAAAAATTCTATAAGATTCGTCAGACATGATTTACCTTTCGTAAATCCATGCTGACTTTGTCCAATGATTTCACCACTTTCCAAATGTGCTGCTATCCCATCTTTAATAAGTGACTCTAGCAGTTTCCCCACTACCGATGTTAGACTAACTGGTCTGTAATTCCCCGTTTTCTCTCTCCCACCCTTCTTAAAAAGTGGGTGGGAGAGAGAAAGGAAAAAGGCGGAGGAGGAGGAGGAGCCCGAGGGCTGAGGGATGGGAGGAGACACCACGAGGGCTGTGGAAGGGGAGGTTAGCAAGGGCTAACAGAATAGGGAGAATTCAATGTTCATGCCCCCAGGATGCAGACTCCCCAAGTGGAATATGTGGTGCTGTTCCTCCAATTTCCGGTGTTGCTCGCTCTGGCCATGGAGGAGACCCAGGACAGAGAGGTCGGATATGGAATGGGAGGGGGAGTTGAAGTGCTGACCCACCGGGAGGTCAGGTTGGTTATTGCGGACCGAGCGGAGGTGTTCGGCGAAACCCGCAACACTGCTCTCTCTCCCCATCCCCCCACTCACAACAAGGGAAGAGTCCCCCTAGTCCTCACCTTTCACCCCACCAGCCGTCACATACAACAAGTAATCCTCCGTCAGTTTCGCCACCTCCAACGTGACCCCACCACTCGCCACATCTTCCCATCTCCCCCCATGTCTGCCTTCCGCAAAGACCGCTCCCTCTGTAACTCCCTTGTTAATTCTTCCCTTCCCTCCCGTACCACCCCCTCCCCGGGCACGTTCCCTTGCAACCGCAAGAGATGCAACACTTGTCCCTTCACCTCTCCCCTCGACTCCATTCAAGGACCTAAGCAGTCGTTCCAGGTGCGACACAGGTTCACCTGCATCTCCTCCAACCTCATCTATTGCATCCGCTGCTGTAGATGTCAGCTGATCTACATCGGTGAGACCAAGCGGAGGCTTGGCGATCATTTCACCGAACACCTCCGCTCGGTCCGCAATATCCAACCTGACCTCCCGGTGGCTCAGCACTTCAACTCCCCCTCCTATTCCGTATCCGACCTCTCTGTCCTGGGTCTCCTCCATGGCCAGAGCGAGCAACACCGGAAATTGGAGGAACAGCACCTCATATTCCGCTTGGGGAGTCTGCATCCTGGGGGCATGAACATTGAATTCTCCCTATTCTGTTAGCTCTTGCTGTCTCCTCCCCTTCCACAGCCCTCGGGCTGTCTCCTCCCATCCCTCAGCCCTCGGCTCCTCCGCCTTTTTCCTTTCTTCTCCCCACCCCCCATCAGTCTGAAGAAGGGTTTTGGCCCGAAACGTTGCCTATTTCCTTCGCTCCGTAGATGCTGCTGCACCCGCTGAGTTTCTCCAGCATTTTTGTGTGTACCTTCGATTTTCCAGCATCTGCAGTTCCTTCTTAAACAATAAACTCTCTTGACTCTTGACTTGACTCTTGATATTGTCCCGCCCTCCCCTCTTGACGTGTAGCAAGGAACAGCAGATGCTGGTTTAAACCGAATATAGACACAACATGCTGGTGTACCTCTGCGGGACAGTCAGCATCTCTCGAGAGAAGGAGTGGGTGACGTTTCGGGTCGAGACCGTTCTTCTCTCTTTATACTGGCTCCTCTGTGCTAATTTAGTCCAAGTGGTCTTGAACCAAAACATTGGATGTCAATTCCCCCCACAGATGATGCCAGATCAGCTTAAGTTCCTCCAGCACTTTGTTTATCATGCCACATACTCTCTTCCTTGCACATTTAATTCTGTTCTTTTGCCACTTGCCCAGGCTCTTGCAACTTATATCCGTTTCAATTCTGCCGTCCTCCACCTTTGCCACTTTATTAACTTGTTTCTTGGTCCCAATTAGCTAATTTTCCAATCCCTTTGCACCTCAATCTCACACCAGGGACTTTTGGTTCTGCCTTCAACAGAGGCCCAACTAGTTCCGCTTTGCTACCACCAAACTTAATCTGACTGAATTTATTCTTGCACTCTTCCCTGGCTGTGGAGGTCAAGTCAGTGGATATTTTTAAGGCAGAGATAGATAGATTCTTGATTAGTACATGTGTCAACAGTTATGGGGAGAAGGCAGGAGAATGGGGTTAGGAGGGAGAGATAGATCAGCCATGATTGAATGGCGGAGTAGACTTGATGGGCCGAATGGCCTAATTCTGCTCTTATCACTTATGATCTTATGATCTCCCAGCTGCCAAGTCAGAGAAATAGCTCTGGGGACTCAATGAGTCCATGCTATGTCTGTTTGTTACTGGAGAACTGAACAGTTCTAGTTTCAGTCCTTGTCGTGCTCCCTCTACCGTTTTTTGTTGGTATTGGTTTATTGTTGTCATATTCAGTAAAATACAGTGAAAGCTTTGCTTTGTGTGTTAAACAGGCAAAACACATGAGTATATCATGTATTGCCAAAGAAAACAAACAATTGTGTAGAATGTAATTTACAGCAGCAGAGAAAGTGTTGGGGAAAATGTGCAAGGGCTGCAATGTAGATTGAGAAATTGGGAATAGACACAAAATGCTGCAGTAACTCAGTGGGACATCTCTGGATAGGAATGGGTGACAATTCGGGTCGAGACCCGAAACACATCCCATTCCTTCTCTCCAGAGATGCTGCTCGTCCCTCCGAGTTACTCCAGCATTTTGTGTCTATCTTTGGTGTAAACCAGCATGTGCAGTTCCTTCCCACACAGTGAGAAATTGGGAATTTATCCTTGGTGTATGGGAGAACCATTCACTCATCTGATAACTGAAGGAAAGAAGGTGCTCCTGTCTGGTGGTACATGCTTCAAGCTTTTGTATCTTTTGTCCAATGTGAGATAGGAGAAGAGGAAATACTGGGGTATGATTTGGTCCTTGATTCTGTTGGCCGGAGGCTGGTTTGTGTGATGGACTGGGCTGTGTTCACAACTCTCTGCCATTTCTTATGGTCTGGAGCAGAACAGTTGCCATGCTTTGTTGTGCATCTGGATATGATGTTTTCTAAGGTGTGCCTGTAGAAATTCATAAGTTATTGAAGACATGCCAAATTTGCTGAGCCTTCTGAGGAAGTAGAATCCTTGCTCCCTCTTCAGCCCTCAGCTGGATCACTGCGTGTAGTTCTGTCACCACACTAAAAGAAAGACGTGATAGTTAGAACATAGCACAGGAACAGGCCCTTCGGCCCACAGTGTTTATGCCAGACACGATGCCAAATGCAACTCTTATCCGCCTGTACATAATCCATATCCCTCCTTGCCCTGCATATTCATGTGCCTATGCAAATGTCCAGTTTAGAGATGCAGCTTGCAAACATGCCCTTCGGCCCACCGAGTCTTTATACTCGTTCTATTCTACACACCAGGGACAATTTATAGAAGTCAATTGTTCTGTAAACCTGCACATCTTTGGAATGTGGGAGGAAACTGGAACAGCTGGAGACAACCCACGTGGTCACAGGGAGAACACATAAAGTCCGTACAGACAGCACCTGTAGTCAGGATTGAACCCAGGTCTCTGGCGCTGTAGGACAGCAATTCTACCACAGTGCCATGGTGCTGCGTCTCTTAAATGCCAGTATCTTAACTGCCTCAAATACAACCCTCGACAACATGTTCTAGACACCCACCACTCTCTGTGTAAACTTAAAGCTATGCCCTCTTGTATATGGTCTCACTGTCTACCCTATCTGTGTCTCATTTTATGAGAGAATAGTGAGAATTCTATCAGGTGGCCCACAACCTTCAGCATTCCAGAGAAAACAATCCAGGTCTGTCCAACCTCTCTGTGCGGTTAATACCCTGTCATGCTCCATCTACCACAGTCAAATTACCCCTCATTCCCAGACTCCTCCTTCTGTTTCATCTCTATCACTTTCAATCTTAATAAATAGAAACATAGAAACAAAGAAGTAATTTTATCATGTTCATTATTTTGTATCATAGTCACCTCTGACCTCTTCATCTTTCGCAGGGTAAGCATGTTTCCACTTCTATGTTACATAGAAACATAGAAAATAGGTGCAGGAGTAGGCCATTCGGCCCTTCGAGCCTGCACCGCCATTCAATATGATCATGGCTGATCATCCAACTCAGTATCCCATCCCTGCCTTCTCTCCATACCCCCTTATCCCTTTAGCCACAAGGGCCACATCTAACTCCCTCTTAAATATAGCCAATGAACTGGCCTCAACTACCTTCTATGGCAGAGAATTCCACAGATTCACCACTCTGTGTGAAAAATGTTTTTCTCATCTCGGTCCTAAAAGACTTCCCCCTTATCCTTAAACTGTGACCCCTTGTCCTGGACTTCCCCAACATCGGGAACAATCTTCCTGCATCTAGCCTGTCCAACCCCTTAAGAATTTTGTAAGTTTCTATAAGATTCCCCCTCAATCTTCTAAATTCTAGCGAGTACAAGCCGAGTCTATCCAGTCTTTCTTCATATGAAAGTCCTGCCATCCCAGGAATCAGTCTGGTGAACCTTCTCTGTACTCCCTCTATGGCATTAATGTTAAAGCGGCTCCGCTAATATAACCACTTATTACATGTTGCATGGGAATTAACTGTGTTGTATCATTACACTCTCACCAGTATCTAGGCTTTCAAATACAATAGTAATTTTGGACATGGGAAGCCTGTGCTTGAAGGTAGATAATGTTTCCAGCAGGAACAAGTTTCAATAAAGATCTTATAGAGGTGTATAAAATTCATGATTCATAGATCAGGTAGATGCAGAGTCTCTTGCCCAGAGTAGGTGATTCGAGGACCAGAGGACATAGGTTCAAGATGAAGGGGAAATGATTTGATAGGAATCTGACGGGGAAACTTTTTCACACAAAGGGTGGTGGGTGTATGGAACAAGCTGCTAGAGGAGGTAGTTGAGGCTGGGACTATCCCAACGTTTAAGAAACAGTTAGACAGGTACATGGATAGGATGGTTTAGAGGGATATGGACCAAGCGCAGGCAGGTGGGACTAGTGTAGCTGGGACATGTTGGCCGTTATGGGCAAGTTGGGCCGAAGGGCCTGTTTCCACACTGTATCACTATGACTCTAAAGATGCAGCTGTATAACTGCAGCATTCGCAGTTGCATTGAAGCAGTCTCAGGGACACTGCATGAATGTGTGTTGGTGTGGCATGGAACATGATGTTAGAACTTAGCCTCAGCAATCTCAACCCCAGGGTGCCTCATGACGGCAGCTTCCAGCTGATGAAGGATCCGCAGTGCTCGACCCACGATCAACCTTGCCTCACAACCTCTGACTGCAATATTCACAGGCATCCTATTTCACATTATTTCATCAGGCGTGCAGTTTAAAGAGTCATAAGTGTTTACGGTTATAGGTAGCAGGGAAACATGGCATTGATCTATCCATTGCAACACAGTCTAAAACAAAGAGATTAAAGATAAGACACACGGTGCTGGAGTAACTCAGCGGGTCAGGCAGCATCTGTGGAGAACATAGATACGTGACGTTTCACAGAGTGCTGGAGTAACTCAGCGGGTCAGGCAGCATCTGTGGAGAACATGGATAGGTGACGTTTCACAGAGTGCTGGAGTAACTCAGTGGGTCAGGCAGCATCTGTGGAGAACATGGATAGGTGACGTTTCACAGAGTGCTGGAGTAACTCAGTGGGTCAGGCAGCATCTGTGGAGAACATGGATAGGTGATGTTTTTGGTCGGGACCTTCTTCTGACTGACTGGTCTGCCCATCTAAAAGCATCTTAATTGTCATTGTTGATTGCCATTGTGTTAGTTCCTGATCTAAATTCCTTTTGTGTTTCCAATGAAGATGGTTGAATGACGTTCCTGGAGGACAGTGGTGTGACGAGGTGCAGGATGGGTGTGTTCAGCCACCGAAGAAGGTGACATCTCCACACACCGTGCGTGTACATCTGCTGTTGCCGATTGTTGAGCAGAGGAGGAGGCAATGCCTGCTGTAAGCCACGTGCCAGAGGATTCCTCCACATCCTCCGATGGCGAGGAGCAGGAGTAAGTGACGTTAACATTGCACATCTTTAAATCCTCTCACAACTTTGCCATTCTTTACCTGCTGAAGATATTCTGCTCCAACATCTGTGAATCAAGCCTTTTGCTGCCCCTGTTTTTCGCTGGTGTCGTCAGTCTCAACTGTTTAATGTTGAGATACAGCATGGAAATGGGCCCTTCAGCCCATCATCCACGCCGACCTTTGAGCACCCGTTCACACTAGTTCTGTGTTATCCCACTTACCCATCCACTCCCTACACACTAGGGGCAATTTACAGAGGCCAATGAACCTATCACCCCCACACGTATTTGAGACGTGGGAGGAAACCGGAACATCCGGAGCAAACCCACATGGTCACGGGGGGAACATGCAAACTGCACCCAGGCAGCAGCTGAGGTCAGGATGGAACCCGGGTCTCTGGCGCTGTGCTCTACCAGCTGCCCATCTATGTCAATTCTTAGTTCCTGCAGGTTTGGGATAAAAACATCCTCTTATATCAACTTAGCTTTTGATCTCGAACATCCTGGGCAGTCACGGAGGCGCAGCGGTAGAGTTGCTGCCTTACGGCAAAGTGCAGCGCCAGAGACCCGGGTTCAATCCCGACTACGAGTTGTGTCTGTGTGGAGTTTGTACGTTCTCCCCGTGATCTGCGTGGGTTTTCTCCGAGATCTTCGGTTTCCTCCCACACTCCAAAGACGTACAGGTTTGTAGGTTAATTGGCTTGATTAATTGGCTTAATAAAATGTAAAATTGTCCAAGTTGACGATGTGCGGAGTACTGCCCTGCCGACTACAAACTTCAGAAGGTTCAGAAGGTCCTGAACACCCAGAACAAATGAGCAACTGTGATTTCACAGTCAATGTATCTTGATGAGGCTTTGGTACGGATGAAGGGATAGGGACAACCTGTGAAGCATTGGATTGACAGTCCAATCTCCAGCTGCAATACAGCATGCATTTTGTGTTTTGCTCACCAGTGCATCATTTCAAGAGCATGATCCCAATAATGCAGATTTGGAGATATTGACTGGTGTCAGAAGAGAGTAGTGATGTGTAAGGTTTCTCCGCCATGTCCGTTTGGGTTAAGATGTGAAATAGGTCACAGGAAGAATGTTGACATGGCCTCAATGGTTCTCGAAGTTTACGTAACTACAGAGGAAGCTAATAAGCAGAACCTCAACCTTCAGGCATATGGATCTGAGGCATGTTAGCAAAGTCCATCCAAAATTGGCTGTGTGATGGAGTCAGAGGGTGGTTGGTCTGTACCAAGAGATATACAACAGGAATCGGTGCTCGCCACTTTATTTGTAATATGTGTGTCTATACATGACTTTGGTACAGTCGATTGATTAGTAGGCTTGCTGGTGACACGGAAGTCTAGAAATGTGGGCGGAACGGTAGCAGATAGAATTTACCCCAGACAAGTGTGAGATAAAGCACTGTCAAATCTAGTAGGACATGTAAGGTAAATGGCTAGGATATTAAGAGTGCTGATGTACAGAGGAAACTTGGGATGCAAGTTCATAGCTGACTGAAGTTGGTGATACAAGTGATTAGCGTAGTGAAAAAGGACATTCGGTTTCCTTGCCTTCGTAAATGGAGGCATTGAGGACAAGACAATAGACAATAGGTGCAGGAGTAGGCCATTTGGCCCTTCGAGCCAGCACCGCCATTCAATGTGATCATGGCTGATCATCCCCAATCAGTACCCCGTTCCTGTCTTCTCCCCATATCCCCTGACTCCGCTATCTTTAAGAGCCCTATCTAGCTCCCTCTTGAAAGCATCTAGAGAACCTGCCTCCACTGCCCTCTGAGGCAGAGAGTTTCCACAGACTCACCACTCTCTGTGTGAAAAAGTGTTTCCTCGTCTCCGTTTTAAATGGCTTACTCCTTATTCTTAAACTGTGGCCCCTGGTTCTGGACTCCAAGAGTTGGGATGTCGTGTTGCAACTGTACTAAACATCGGTTAGATTGCATTTGGAGAATTGTGCACAGTTCTGGTCACATAGTGAGACACACACAGACAGACGGACGGACTTGAAGCCTGAATTCGTGCTTCCATTCTCTTGACATTTTTGATTTCTACTAATTACTTTTATCACTAGTTAATTGATCTGTGTTAATCATGTCTCCTTTTTTCAGTACGTTATCAGTATTTAATTTAGAGTAAAGACACCAAAACTTCACTTGCCCTGTAAATGTCGAGTCCTAGACCGTGTAGTCATGCCATGGGTATAATGGTCTCCAGTATTGATCCTGAGGATGCTGCACAGATGTTTTGTTTTGGAGAGAACGGTTGTGCGATACATTGGTGAACTGACCTTGGTGTTGCAGGGAGCACCCGTGCCTACGGTGGGCAGGCAGCAATAGAATGATCCCCACCCTGGTTTTCTACGCAGAGAGCATCGTGTCAAAAGACAGCAGCTTACGCCTAATCGGAGGTACGTATCACTGTCGTGAGATATCTCCTTCTGCCCAGAATTCAAACAGTGCAGAATAGTGAGTAAAGCTGTTTTCACAGATCTCCAGGAAAGAACTGCAGGTGCTGGTTTAAATCGAAGATAGACACAAAATGCTGGAGTAACTCAATGGAATAGGCAGCATCTCTGGAGAGTAGGAATGGGTGACGTTTCGGGTCGAGATGTCATCCATTCCTTCTGAAGAAGGGTCTCGACCCGAAACGTCACCCTTCTCTCTAGAGATGCTGCCTGTCCCACTGAGTTACTCCAGCATTTTGTGTCTGTCTTCACAGATTTAAACCTGACTCTAGAATATAAATGCTTCCCAGTAAGACCCAGAGTAGAGATTTGGCCTTTTTGCTAGTTTTCACTGGCAATGTGAGTGTAGACTCCACTTGGTTCATTCAAACCAAATTAATAAAACACTTCAGGTTATGAATCCTGTTACTTCATGAGGACATACAACAGGAACGGGCCCATTGGCCCAAAGTATTTGTGCTGGACACAATGCCAAGCTAAACTATTCTACCATCCCTCAATTCCTTGCATGTCCATGTGCCTATCTAACATCCCCTTCAATGTCATGATGGTATCTGCCTCCTCCACCATCTTCCACAGTGTGCTCCAAGCACTCAACACCCTCTGTGTAAAAAAAAAACGTAGCCCGCACATTTCCTTTAAACATTTCCTCTCTAATCTTAAACTATCCCTCAAGTCTGTGACATGTTTCTATTGATTATGAACGTACATGGTACTGACATGTTGTAAATTATTCCAATTTTACATTTCAGTA
Source organism: Malacoraja senta (assembly GCA_038087875.1). Taxonomy (NCBI): domain Eukaryota; kingdom Metazoa; phylum Chordata; class Chondrichthyes; order Rajiformes; family Rajidae; genus Malacoraja; species Malacoraja senta. Next base: position 66,411 of record JAXLNO010004558.1, read on the forward strand.
CAAGAAGTGAAATCTGGAGACCAGAACTGTACACGATTCTCCCAAGAAAAGACATTTCAGTGACATTAGTTGACATTTTGGGTCAAGACCCTTCTTCAGATTGATCTGTCTGAAGAAGGGTCCCGCCCCAGAACGTCACATATCCATGTTCTCCAGAGATGCTGCCTGACCAGCTGAGTTACTCCAGCACTCTGTGTCATTTTATTTTAGAAAACAGCATCTGGAGATCTTTGTTTCCACACAATACTCTCAAGTGTGGCCTCACAATGTCCCGTACAACTGTAACATGGCCTCTTATGTCTCAGTGCCAGGGCTGGCAAGGGCAATGGTGCCTATTGCCCTCTTCACCACCATGTCCACCCTCTTCAGGGAACTATCTACGTGTAGCTCCAGCTCCCTCAGTTCTATAACACTCCCCAGGGCCCAGGCTTTCACTCTAGGCCCTGCCCTGGTTTATCACTTTGCACGAGTGTAAATCCCATCTGCCGTTCCTCTGTCCACTCTCCCAGTTGATCAAGGTCCTGTTATAACCTTGAGCAACCTCCTTCAGTGTCCACTGTAGATGATACTGATTGATAGTTGTATAAATATAATTGAACAGAGTACTGACATGTGCTTTTTCCAATGCAGAGCGCTATCACTTGGCGTACAAGATCGTGCGCACTGAGAGCAGACTGGTGCGCACCATCTTGACCGTGCATGGTTTCCATGAGGTAAGGTCTGATTGGGAACAACAATGTGTGTTGACAGTTTGTCTCGGCTCTCCCTGGGGTCATTTATCAGTCCCCAGATAGAATTAGCCATGATTGGATGGCAGACTAGACTCGATGGGCCGAATGGCCTACTGCTGCTCCTCTGACATTCCAACAATGGGTAAAGAAGGACACTGAGATGCTGTTACCTGTGGCTGGAGCATTTCACAGCAGTGGAATCAGTCGCCAAGTAAGGGAGTCCTAACTCGCAACTGAGTCGATGAGCAGCCTTCTCACTCAACGGTTGTGTGCATTTGCAAGTCTTTCCCCAGCTACCCATTTAATTGTTAAATATGCCAAGTGAGATTCTTGGAATCAGAATCAGATTTTATTCGCCAAGTATGTTTTGCAACATACGAGGAATTTCACTGGCCAGGTCAGTCATACAATTAAAAGCAACAGATTCAAAAACACATTTTAACATGAACATCCACCACAGTGACTCCTACACATTCCTCAGTGATGGAAGGCAAAATAAAGTTCAAGTCTCTTCCTTTGTTCTTCCTCGGTCGGGGGCCTCGAGCCCTCCGTTGACGGGACGGTCTTGACCCGTAGCCGGCGGTGTTCGAGCCCTCCGTGTCGAGGCGTTCAGCTCCTGCATCGGGGGGTTGTCAGCTCCCCCGCGCCGGGCGATCAATCCTCGCGTCGGGACTGGAGGAACCTTCTGCGGCGTTGGAGCTCCCAACTAGCCTCTCCCGAGACTTCGAGCCCTTGTTGGTAAGTCCGCGGTGGTCGTGGTGGGAGCGATCCCAGGCAAGGGATCAGCTCCGATGTTAAGTCCGCGCCCCGCGGTGGGGCTCACGACAGTACGAGGCAGCTCCCAGCTCCAGCGATGGTAGGCGGCAGAGCCCGGAGAATGTGATCCAAAAAAGGATCACATCTCCAGGAAGGTAAGGACTTCAAAAAAAGTTTCCCCCGATCCACTCCCCCCGCCCCCCACATTAAACAAACTGAAGAACATAAAAACAAACTTTAAACGGACGCTAAAAATAACAAAAAGTTGAAAAAACGAACAGATTGCCGGCAGGGCTGGCCATCTCCCCGTTGCTCCTGATAGAATGGATAGGAGTTGGAATGTGGGATGCATGAGAGATGTCCTTGATCAGGTGAGATATTGAATGATGGAGCAGGTCCAAGCTGCTTTATGATATTTCATATGCTCTTGTATATCTGCTTCGGCTCAACCTAGCTCCAATAGCTGACAGCACAGAGTGCAGGAGGTTGCACGTATACGTACGTCAGTGCACTGCTTCTGACTGCGGTTATTCCTTTCTCACAAACAAGTGCTGCTTCTAATACAGGCAAAGGATGACAAAAATGCTGGAGTCTCCGATCGTCTTGGACTCCATGCCACTGGATCCTGACCCAGATCTGTCAAGGACCGTGGGGTGGCTGTCTGTGAACCAGTCTACCCATGTTAAACAAAAGTCACGCACAGGCGTCCTCCATGAGAGGCAGCATCTATGGAGCGAAGAAATAGGTGACGTTTCGGGTCGTGACCCACACAAAAATGCTGGAGAAACTCAATGGGTGAGGCAGCATCTATGGAGCGAAGGAATAGGCGACGTTTTGGGTCGAGACCCTTCGAAGATGCTGCCTCACCCGCTGAGTTTCTCCAGCATTTTTGTCCACCTTCGATTTTTCCAGCATCTGCAGTTCCTTCTTAAACATTTTGTCTGATACAGTCATGTTTTTTTTACCTTTACGTACAGGTTCATCCCAACAGCAATGATTTCAACTTGATGTGGACTGGCTCCCATCTGAAGCCTTATTTATTACGCACTCTGCTGGAGTTTCAGAAGGTCAACCACTTCCCCAGGTACATGTTGAAACGACTACATTTCCTGCCATCAACCCTTACTTTTCACCGTACCTCGGTACACGTGACAATAGATGAACTGAACTTATTTCATTCAATGCTGATGCCTTCTCTACTTTTTTTTAGTGTTGCTAATCCACATTTCCCTTGCAGTGTATTTTTTCTGGTCCTGATGCAGTCTTTGAAGGGAGCTGAGTTGTATGAGAGTTCTGGCACAGGCCCACTTCTGTCCAGTTATTCCTCATAAACTGTCTCGCTGAAAAAACATTGATAAACTTGTATGTAAATGATTTTAGCTTGCATTTCACTGGACAGGAACAGCTTCTTCCCCTCTGTTATCAGGCTTCTGAACGGTCCATCCATAATAGGGTATTGTCCGATTCACCTCTACCCCATTGTGGACATTGGACTTTGTCTGTGGAACTGATGCTCTACAATGCTGAGAACTATATTCTGCATTCTGTATCTTCCCCTTTGCTCTACCATTGCCCTTCCTATTGTACATGGTTGTATTCATGTATAGTATTGTATCATTTGATTGTATTGCATTCCAAACAAACCTTGCACTATACCTTGGTACATGTGACAATAATAAATCATATTAGTGTTAAATCATGTAAAAGTTATCAAATAAAGGTCAGGGTCGTGAGAAGGAACAATGTAGATCAGAGCAGATCTAAACAGATAAGAAGTTCTGAACAGACTTTTTGAACAGATTGCGGTAGGAAATAAATTACACGTAGCAAAGAGTAAGTGGTACATGTAGAAACATGGACCTGTACATGCTGGTTCACAAAAAATAGACGGAAAATGCTGAACTAACTCATTGGGTCAGGCAGCATATCTGGATTGTCATCTTGTCGTGGTGGAGAAGCTTGTGTGGTCCTAAGATCCTGAGAGCGATGCCGTCTGGAGCTATGCTCCTGGTGGGACCACCCATGGCGGTAAGGTCGAGGGGGAGGTCTCTGACAAAGAGCAATCCAACCAAGACCTCAACGGTGGAACAGGCAGAGGATGATGGCTGACCTTAGTGGAGCGTCACAACGGCTGGGAAGGCGGATGAAGGCTGCAGCAGGAAAGGGTCTCCAGTCGTCTTGGACTCCTGGATCCTGACCCAGATCTGTCAAGGACTGTGGGGTGGCTGTCTGTGAACCAGTCTACCCACGTTAAACAAAAGTCACGCACAGGCGTCCTCCATGAGAGGACAGTCATACTCGTTTCGCGTGACCGCCGATGATGATGATGATGATACTTGGAGAACACCATGCTATTACATGACCTTATGAAGTTTCGGGTTGGGACCCTTCTTCAGTCTGATCATTCTGAAGAAGGGTCAAGACCTGAAACATCACCTATCCACGTTCTCCAGAGATGCTGCCTAACTTACTGAGTTACTCCAGCACGTTGAGTCTTTTCTTGGGAGTATCATGTGCAGTTCTGATCCCCAAAATGTTGGAAGGTTGTGATTAAGCTGGAGAGGGTGCAGAAAAGATTCACAAGGATGTTGTCTGGACTGGACAGAGAAGGGAATGGGAACCAAGAGCAGGAGACAAAGAAAGATTACTAAAGTAGATTGAGTTGTAGAGAAAGTATATGTGTGCTGGCTTTCATAGTTGGGTCATTGAGTGTAAGAGGCAGGAGGTCATGATGCAGCTTTGTGGCTCTTTGATTAGGCCTCATTTGGAGTATTGCATGCAGTTCTGTTGACCCTTGTTCAGACTGAAGGTGGTACAACTTGCTGAATCAAATCATGAGCTTTCATATTCCACAAAAAGTGGGGAATTAAATGCACGGCAGATCATTGGGAATATACCTGTAAATATAGACGTGAAGGTCAGCAACACATGAGTTGATGCTAATAACTAATGCAGAAAGAATATTGTTGCCTTGCACCTTGATGACAGTCATTGTAGTTGCCCTGTGTGTGTGTGTGTGTGTGTCTCTATGTGTGTGTGTGTGGGTCTCTCTCTCTCTCTCTGTCTCTCTGTGTGTGTCTGTGTGTGTGTGGGTGAGTGGGTGAGTGTGTGTGTGTCTGTGTGTGTGTGTGTCTCTGTGTGTCTCTGTGTCTCTGTCAGTGTGTGGGTGAGTGTGTGAGTGTGTGGGGGTGGGGGTGGGGGTGGGGTTGGGTGGGTGGGTGTGTATGTGTGTGAATGAGTGTGTGTGAGTGTGAAAGTCTCCACCGCATGGTAGACGTTAGCCAGGAGGAGCACGGATCAGGGAATGTGCCTTCAGCTCCGCCATTAGCAACCGTTGTAAACACCAGTCTGATAGTTAGTGCGGTGCCAGATTATAGAGCAACTGCTTTGAATACTTGGCAGGAATTAGACCTCCCTGAAGTAAAATGTAGCCTATCAACTTACTGTGGTTATTAAAGCTTTATTTAGAATAGTTGCAAAGTTATACATCATATCCTGAAGCAGAAGATGTCAATGCATCACTGATGATATATTGTTCTTCTGCATGTATAATGTATATTGATTTTTGTATCGAGCTGCAGTCTTTTCCAAAAAATGAAATAGAACTTGTGATTGCCTGAAATGTGGCAGGACTTGCCGAAGCCACACAGTGCCAGCCTGTCCAGTTGTAGTTGTGGCCATCTTCCTCCTGATTTATTTTATTCACAGAAACCTGCCAGCCTGAAGGTGTGGTTGCTACTCCACTTCATTGGTGCTGATATTTTTAATTCCAGATCCTATGAGCTGACCAGGAAGGATCGTCTGTATAAAAACATTCAGCGCATGCAACAGACTCACGGCTTCAAGCACTTCAACATTATACCTCAGGCCTTTCTCCTCCCGGCTGAGTATCAGGAATTATGGAGTAAGGACACTTGGTACTTTCACACTTTAGTCTAAATTAGACTGGACTGCTGTTCATTCATTCATCCCCACAGGGCAGACAGAGAATGGGATTTCTATCACACCCATTGGGCTTCAGTACATGTCTGCACAAGCTGTTTCCTCACAGCACCAGGAACCCGGGGTCGATCCTGACCTCGGCTGCTGTCTGCATGATCTCCCTGTCTCCGCATGGGTTTCCCCCGGGTGCTCCGGTTTCCTCCCACATCCCAAAGACGTGCAGGTTTGTAGGTTACTTGGCTTTGGTTAATTGCCCCTGGTTAATGTGTAGGGAGTGGATCCGAAAGTATTTATAACATGGAAGTAGTGTGAAAGTGTGATCAGCATGAACTCAGTGGGCCGAAGGGCCAGGTTTTATGCTGTATCTTTCAATCAATCAAGAGTCAAGAGTGTTTTATTGTCATGTGTCCCAGACTGAACAATACCATTCTTACTTGCAGCGGCACGACACGATATGTAAACATCGTACACTGTGAACAATATAATAAACCAGAAAAAGAATCTTGGTGTGTGGTTAAAGTGGCCCTGGAGTAACACTTAAACATGACTAGTCATAAACACGTAAACAAAAGCAGCACTTACTGGAGATGCTCAACAGGTCAGATGGTATATGTGGAGAGAGAATCGGAGTCAACTTTTCATGTGTTGATCTTCGATCAGAACTGGTCAAAGTTAAAGCCTGTTTTAAGTTTCGTTTTAGTTTAGTTTAGAGATACAGCGTGGAAACAGGCCCTTCGGCCCACCGGGTCCGCGCCGACCAGCAATCCCCGCACATTAACACTATCCTACACCCACTAGGGACAATTTTTACATTTACCAAGTCAATTAACCTACAAACCTGTACGTCTTTGGAGTGTGGGAGGAAACCGAAGATCTCGGATAAAACCTACGCAGTTCACGGGGAGAACGTACAAACTCCATACAGACAGCATTCGTAGTTGGGATGGAGCCCGGGTCTGCCACGCTGCATTCGCTGTAAGGCAGCAACTCTACCGCTGCGCCACCGTGACCGCTCTTGAAGAGAAGGGAGAAGAAAAGGAATGGGTGTGGTCGGGCAGAGAGCAGGGGAGCCTGGATGACATGCGGTGGCATTTAAGAAGGAACTGCAGATGCTGGAAAATCGAAGGTAGACAAAAGTGCTGGAGAAACTCAGCGGGTGCAGCAGCATCTATGGAGCGAAGGAAATAGGCAACGTTTCGGGCCGAAACCCGTCTGAAGAAGGGTTTCGGCCCAAAATGTTGCCTATGACATGCGGTGGCAATGCTCTGGCCCTCGGCTCATCCCTCTGGATGAGGTCCTGGATGCCTCCACACCCTCAGGGCCCACCCTATCACCTAAACCAAACAGCATCCAGCAGGAACGGAGACATAGATGCATTCTAGTGCGTTGGGGTGGTGCTGGGAACATGAATGTGATGGGGGTCTGGATGTATTCTGGTTCCTTGGTGCACGTCACCCTGACCTCCAGCTGCTCCAGGTTGGCTCACCAACACCTGGCCCTTTACCAGTTGATTTGTCAGTTTTCTCCAGAGAGGCTGGCTGGCCCACCGAGTAAGTCCAGCATTTTGTGTTGCTCGTTGGTATAAACCAGCATCTGCAGTTGCTTTTATGACATATTATCATTGTTGTTTATGTCACAAATTGCCTAATTACGTGTTTCAATGTTATTTTCAAGATGCACACACGAAGGATAAGGGACCGTGGATTGTTAAACCAGTGGCTTCTTCCCGGGGCCGTGGGGTCTACCTCGTCAGCCATGTAGGTGCTGTGGGTGGATGCTCACTCTGGTCCCCGTCTCCCCCCTCTCTGTCTCTCCCCCCCCCCCCCTCTCTCTGTCTCTCTGCTCTCTCTGTGCTGCCATGTTGATTGGCATAGGCAACTTGGGTGTAAGGGTGTATTGCCCTGTTGTGTGACTCTGCCAGTTCAAATACCTTTTAAAGTTTTTTCTAGCACCTGCCTCAACTATAGCTTGTTCCATCCACCTATCACCCCTTGTGTGACAAGGTTGCCCCTCAACCGTTCCCCTCTCAACTTGCTTTCCGTCGCTGGTTCTTGGTTCCTGTCCTCTCTGTATCCCCAGATGTTGTGTCAGTGCTTGCCGCAGGGCTGCGATGAGCCAGTTGCAGTTATGGTCGTGTTGTCAGATGTAGCAGCATGTCTGTGAGCATGTGTTTGTTGTATTTGTTCAGCCCTTGTTGCTGACTTGTGTTTGTTGATGTTTCAGCCCAGCCAGATTACACTGGACGAGAGCATCCTGGTCTCCCGTTACATCCACTCGCCGCTGCTGATTGATGGTGAGTTTACTCTCCAACATAATACAGGTCCACCACCGAAGGTAGACAAAAGTGCTGGAGAAACTCAGCGGGTGCAGCAGCATCTGGAGCGAAGGAAATAGGCAACGTTTCGGACCGAAACCCTTCTTCAGTCAGGTCCACCACCGATATGCTGGCACGGTGGCGCAGTGGTAGAGTTGCTGCCTCGCAGCCACAGAGACCCGGCTTCCATCCTGACCACAGGTGGCGCAGCGATACAGTTGCTGCCTCACAGCCACAGAGACCCGGCTTCCATCCTGACTACTGGTGCTGTCTGTACGGAGTTTGTACCTTCTCTCCGTGACCTGCGTGGGTTTTCTCCGGGTGCTCCGGTTTCCTCTCACACTCCAAAGACATGCAGATTTGTAGGTTAATTGGCTTGGTATAAATGTAAAATTGTCCCTGGTGTGTAGGATAGTGTTTGTGTGCGGGGATGGCTGGTCGGTGCGGGCCGAAGGGCCTGTTTCCGCACCGTATCTCTAAAACTAAACCAAACTAAACGGTGCTTTGCCAGATTATCCATTTTGCCGAACTAACAGAGATCACATAATAATGATACCACAATAAAGGGGCTTCCCACTTGGGCGACCTAATTGGCCAGTTTAGGAGAGTGTAGGAGAGTTTGAAAAAATGTCATGTTGAAGACCTCCTTCGACGATGTAGAAGACTAGCTTCAACTAGCTACGACTAATTTCGGGAAAATTGGACACCGAATAGTGGAGAGTGAAGACGACCTCCTTCGACCTCCCTTCGACTATGATGAAGACTACCTTCGACTACCCTCAATTACCTACGACTAACATGCCGACCTACTACAACCTACTACGACTAAACCTACGAGTAAAAAAAGTATCGATTTTTTCCATGGTGACCTTTTTTTACTCACGGGCATTTTTCAACATGTTGAAAAATACGCCGCCACCTAGCTGAGGCCTCGAGTACACGGGGACTACTCTCGAGCATGAAGGAGAGTTACAAAGACCTCCTACGACCTCGTGTCAACCATGCTGCGAGTATGAGTCGATGGCAAACTCGCCAGAACTCGGGGATTAGGTCGCCCAAGTGGGACAGCCCCTTTACTCTGACCCACTAATGATACCCCTTCCATGCCTCTAAAACACCACGGACTGCTAGAAACTTAAGTTAAACAAATATTAAATGTGCTTAGGAAGGAACTGCAGATGCTGGTTTAAACAGAAGGTAGACACAAAGTGCTGGAGTAACTCAGCGGGACAGGCAGCATCTCTGGAGAGAAGGAATGGGTGACGTTTCGAGTCGAGACCCTTCTTCAGACTGAAAGTCACGGGAAAGGGAAACAAGAGATATAGACGATGATGTGGAGAGATATAGAACAATGAATGAAAGATATGCAAAAAAGTAACGATGATAAAGGAAACAGGCCATTATTAGCTGTTTGTTGGGTGAAAACGAGAAGCTGGTGTGACTTGGGTGGGGGAGGGATGGAGAGAGAGGGAATGCCGGGGTTACTTGAAGTTAGAGAAGGTTGAAGCTAGGTGATGCCTTTTGGGATGTCTAACAAGAGCAGGACCTACACAGTGAATGGCAGGCCTCTGGGTAGTGTTGTAGAGCAGAGAGATCTAGGAGTACAGGTGCATGGTTCCTTGAAGGTCAAGTCGCAGGTAGATAAGGTGCTGAGTATAGAAGTTGGGAGGTCATGTTGCAGTTGCATAAGACGTTGTGTTCAGTTCTGAGCACCATGTTATAGGAAAGATATTGTCAAGCTTGAAAGGGTCAGAGAAGATTTACGAGGATGTTGCCAGGACTAGAGGGTGTGAGCTATAGGGAGAGGTTGAGTAGGCTGGGTCTCTATTCCATGGAGCGCAGGAGGATGAGGGGAGATCTTATAGAGGTGTACAAAGTCATGAGGGGAATAGATCGGGTAGATGCACATAGTCTTTTACCCAGAGTTGGGGAATCGAGGACCAGAGGACAAAGGTTCAAGGTGAAGGGGAAAAGATTTAATAGGAATCTGAGAGGTAACTTTTTCACACAAAGGGTGGTGGGTGTATGGACCAAGCTGCCGGAGGAGGTTGTTGAGGCTTGGACTATCCCAACGTTTAAGAAACAGTTAGACAGGTACATGGATAGGACAGGTTTGGAGGGATATGGACCAAGCGCAGGCAGCTGAGACTAGTGTTGGCCGGTGTGGGCAAGTTGGGCTGAAGTTTCCACACTGTATCACTCTGTGACTGTAAATCAATATTTCTGGTTTATGAAGGGTTTTTGATTGGCAGATGGTTGGACAAAGTCTGGAGTCTTGCCGGATTATCCTTTTTATCCAGAGATGAAAAGACACAAAGTATGAGACAAGGATGGGAGGGATGTGAATTGTGCAGCCTGGTATTTTACTCTTGGCACTACCTGTTGTACGTGAGTGTGGCTTCAATGCACACATGTCTGGTTTGACTGGGTAGCACACAGACAAAACTTGTCACTGTATCTCGGTACAGGTGACAGTGATATACCAGATGTCAATACTCTCACAAGGCACTGCAGCTCCACACAAGGCCCAGGAAATGGTTTGGAATCTTCTACTTCACATGCTGAGCCAAGTTGCCACTCCGTGCTTTTAGATGTTCCGTGTGTGTTAACAAGAACTGTATGACAGTAGACAATAGGTGCAGGAGTAGGCCATTCGGCCCTTCCAGCCAGCACCGCCTTTCAATGTGATCATGGCTGATCATCCCCAATCAGTACCCCGTTCCTGCCTTCTCCCCATATCCCCTGACCCTGCTATCTTCTAGAGCCCTATCTAGCTCTCTCTTGAAAGCATCCAGAGAACCGGCCTCTACCGCCCTCTGAGGCAGAGAATTCCACAGATTCACAATTCTCTGTGAGAAAAAGTGTTTCCTCGTCTCCGTTCTAAGTGACTTACCCTTATTCTTAAACAGTGGCCCCTGGTTCTGGACTCCCCCAACATCGGGAACATGTTTCCTGCCTCTAGCGTGTCTAAACCCATAATAATCTTATATGTTTCAATAAGATCCCCGCTCATCCTTCTAAACTCCAGAGGGTACAAGCCCAGCCGCTCCATTCTCTCAGCATATGACAGTCCCACCATCCCGGGAATTAACTTGTGAACTTACGCTGCACTCCCTCAATAGCAAGAATGTCCTTCCTCAAATTAGGGGACCAAAACTGCACTCAATACTCCAGGTGTGGTCTCACTAGGGCCCTGTACAACTGCAGAAGGACCTCTTTGCTCCTATACTCAACTCCTCTTGTTAAAAAGGCCAACTTTCTTCACTGCCTGCTGTACCTGCATGTGGCCACGTTTTAGCTCACGGTTTATTTTTGTACCTGCAGATTTCAAGTTTGATGTGCGGTTATATGTCCTGGTCACCTCCTACGACCCTCTGATGGTGTATCTCTACGAAGAAGGACTGACAAGGTAGAGATCTTCTACTGCATGCATGGATGGTGGATCACGTTAGCAACAGCATTTCACATCAGGCCCTTTCTCAAGGCAAAAGTAAAGTAGAGTCACTGAGCACAGAGAGGCCTCGTCTCTCACTCCCTGCCCGTCCCCAGCCCGTCTGCTGAAGACCCCATTAACAGCAGAGAAACCAGAGCACTGTACCGACTGCCCCAGTGCACTGCCAGTCTAAGGCACTGTCTAACCAACTACGCTGCCCTGACAGTGCAGGGCACTGTATCCAACCTATCCCACTGCCCTGACAGTGCAGGGCGCTGTATCCAACCTATCCCACTGCCCTGACAGTGCAGGGCGCTGTATCCACACTGTCCTGAGTGCAGGGCCCTGTATCCACACTGCCACACTGTTCTGACAGTGCAGGGCCCTATATCCACACTGTATTCACACTGTATCCACACTGTCCTAAGTGCAGGGCCCTGTTGAATCTGTCCCAGTGCGCTGGGACACTGGGGTGAGTGACTACTGACATAGTGCTGCAGTTCTCACTGGGGACACCATGATTGCGGTAAGTTTGAGTGAGGGCTGGATCTTTGCAGCAACAAAATAGGGAACAAAGCGTCGTGAAGTGAAATAAGACGGTTGCTGGAAATGTGGAATGCAAAGGCTGAAGTTTATAGCTTGTTCAACACAAGGTGGCAGCAGCGTTCAAGCTCAGAGCCAGGAGCTCACCAGAAGGCAGGATAACAGGAATACCACAGCAGTGCGCTGCTGCTTTGGAGAAGGTTGGTTAAAGGGCCTGTCCCACTTGCACGATTTTTTCAGCGACTGCCGGTACCCGTCATTAGTCGCAGCAGGTCGCCGAAAATGGTCAACATGTTGAAAAGCCAGCGGCGACCAGAAAAAGGTACGACTCTTTGGGCGACTACTCACGACCGTGCAGGCGACATGTCGCGGGGTGACGCATGTATGGTCGTGAGTCGTCGCCCAAAGAGTCGTACGGTTTTCTGGTCGGCGCTGGATTTTCAACATGTTGAACATTTTTGGCAACCTGCTGCGACTAATGGCGGGTCGCCGAAAAAATTGCGTAAATGGGACAGGCCCTTTACAGTATCCTGAATAACTAGGTCTGGAACATAGGCATATATACACGGCACAGAACTGGGCCATTCGGCCCAACCAGCCCAACCAGCCCATTCTAACATTGAGGTTTCTCCTGTTTCTCATAATCTAAACCTGTCAGTCTAATCCACCATTCCCTTTTCCCTCAAGCTTGACCTGCTTGGCCTTTAAGTGCATCTGGACTCCTCGAGTTGATAACTCCTCATGGTAGTAAGCTCCATTGTTTCTCCTGCATTTGGATAAAGAGGTTTCTTGTGAATTTTCTGTGGTATTTCTTGGTGGCTCCTTGCATTGTTGACCTCTGCTTTCCCTCTTCCCCATGGTGGAAGTGTTGTCTCTGCAACCACGCTGTCAAATGTGTTGTTTTAAAGACCCTTAAGGACCTGACCCTCGTGAACTAAGAAAAGAGATCCAACCTGTTCGGCCTTTCTTGACGTCATATCCTTTCATTTCTGGTATTCTCTTCATAAATGTTCATAAATGCTGGAAAATCGAAGGTAGACAAAAGTGCTGAAGAAACTCAGCGGGTGCGGCAGCATCTATGGAGCGAAGGAAATAGGCAACGTTTCGGGCCGAAACCCTTGGGTTGCCTATTTCCTTCGCTCCATAGATGCTGCTGCACCCACTGAGTTTCTCCAGCACTTTTGATAACTTCTCTTCATAAATGTTCTCTGTACCCTGTTAAGTACATCGATATCCATTCTGTGTGCAGGAAGGAACTGCATCAAAGATGGACACAAAATGCTGGAGTAACTCAGTGGGTCGGGCAGCATCTCTGTGGAGAAAATGGATAGGTGATGTTTCGGGTTGAGACCCTTCTTCAGACTGAGCCTCGACCCAAAGGGTCTTGACCCAAACCGTCGCCTATTCCTTTTCTCCAGAGATGCCGCCCCACCTGCTGAGTAACTCCAGCATTTTGTGTGTCTATATCCTCTCGATAATGTTCAGGGTTGTACAATGTACTCAGATGTAGACAAAATCAAAGATTGACAAAGGTTTAATCTCACTTTTGTTCTGGTTTCTATTGTGTAACATTGAGCAATTGATATCCCTGTTCCCAAGACCCTTTTGTTCCCTTGAGTGTCAAGAAATCTCATTCTACTTCCTACCAACATGTGCTTCTTCATTTAATTGTGTCAACATGCACCTTCTAGTTTGTCTGAACATTTACAAATCTCCTCCTTCAATGTGAATGTCCGATTCACCTCTACCCCATTGCGGACACTGGATTTAGTCTGTGGAACTGATGCGCTACAATGCTGAGAACTCTGCACTCGGTATCTTTCCGTTTGCTCTACCTATTGTACGCGTTTGAACTGATTGTATTCATGTACGGTATTTCTAACATGCAGAACAAAGACTGAACCATCCTACCACAACTAGAGAGCAGTCCTGAACTACTATCTACCTCATTGAGACCCTCGGACTACCTTTAATTGGACTTTACTGGCTTTACCTGGCACTAAACGTTCTCGCCTTTGTCATGTATCTGTACACTGTGAATGGCTCGATTGTAATCATGCACAGGGCATTCAGAATGTATTCACACCCCTTCGCCTTTTCCACATTTTGTTACGTTACACCCTTATTCTAAAATGGATTAAATTCTTTTTTTTTAATCATCAATCTACACACAATACCCCATAATAAAAAGGCAAAAATAGGTGTTTAGAAATTTTTGCAAAGTAATTAAAAAGAAATAAGTGAAATATCACATTTACATAAGTATTCAGCCCCTTTACAGTACTTTGTTGAGGCACCATTGGCAGCGATTACAGCCTCAAGTCTTCTTGAGTATGAGCTACAAGCTTGGCACACCTGTATTTGGGTAATTTCTCCCATTCTTCTCTGCAGATCCTCTGAGCTCTGTCAGGTTGGATGGGGAGCATCGATGCACAGCTACTTTCCAGAGATGTTCGATCGGGTTCAAGTCCGGGCTCTGGCTGGGCCACTCAAGGACATTCACAGACTTGTCACAAAGCCACTCCTGCATTGTCCTGGCTGTGTGCTTAGGGTCGTTGTCCTGTTGGAAGGTGAACCTCCGCCCCAGTCTGAGGTCCAGAACGCTCTGGAGCAGGATTTCATCAAGGATCTCTCTGTACTTTGCTCCGTTCATCTTTCCCTCCATCCTGACTAGTCTCCCAGTTCCTGCCACTGAAAAACATCCCCACAGCATGATGCTGCCACCACCATGCTTCACCGTAGGTATGGTATTGGCCAGGTGATGAGTGATGCCTGGTTTCCTCCAGACGTGATGCTTGGCATTCAGGCCAAAGAGTTCAATCTTGGTTTCATCAGACCAGAGAATCTTGTTTCTCATGCCTTTTGGCAAACACCAAGCAGGCTGTCATGTGCCTTTTACTGAGGAGTGGCTTCCGTCTGGCCACTCTACCATAAAGGCCTGATTGGTGGAGTGCTGCAGATATAGTTGTCCTTCTGGAAGGTTCTTCCATCTCCACAGAGGAACTCTGGAGCTCTGTCAGAGTGACCATCAGGTTCTTGGTCACCTCCCTGACCAAGGCCCTTCTCCCCCGATTGGTCAGTTTGGCCAGGCGGCCAGCTCTATGAAGAGTCCTGGTGGTTCCAAAGTTCTTCCATTTAAGAATGACGGAGGCCACTGTGCTCTTCGGGACCTGCAATGCTGCAGAAATTGTTTTATACCCTTCCCCAGATCTGTGTCTCGACACAATCCTGTCTCAGAGGTCTACGGACAATTCCTTCGTCTTCATGGCTTGGTTTTTTCTCTCACGTGTACTGTCAACTGTGGGACCTTATATAGACAGGTGTGTGCCTTTCCAAATCATGTCCAATCAATTCAATTTACCACTGGTGGACTCCAATCAAGTTGTAGAAACATCTCAAGGATAATCAATGGATACAGGATGAACCTAAGCTCAATTTTGAGTGTCATAGCAAAGGGTCTGAATACTTATGTAAATTTAATATTTATTTTTAATTAATTTGCAAAAAATTCTAAACACCTGTTTTCGCCTCTTCATTCTGGGGTATTGTGTGTAGATTAATGATAAAAAGAAAATAATTTAATCCATTTTAAAATAAGGCTGTATCGTAACAAAATGTGGAAAATTGAAGGGGTCTGAATACTTTCTGAATGCACTGTATAGTCTTTCAGCTGACTGGTTATCATGCAACAAAAGCTTTTCACTGTACCTCGGGTACACGTGACCATGATAAACCTCAACCCTTCATTTGTTGTCGCCCTTCATTGAAATCCCCCTTCATTTGGTAACAAGTACAAATTCAGAAATCATGTTCTTATTGATGTAAATTACACTTGCACTTTTGCCTCCATAGATGCTGCTCGACCTGTTGAGTTTGTCCAGCGTTCTCTTTCTTCCTTTTTTTTTTACATCTGTGTTTCTCTAAAATATTTGTTTTTGTTTTGTGTTTGTGAATATAAGTGCAATATCTAATTTCTTCTCCAAGGTTTGCCACTGTGAAATACAACCGTGGCACCAGAAACATCAAGAACCAGTTCATGCATCTGACCAACTACAGCATCAACAAGAAAAGCCGTGACTATGTCAGGTATGTCAGACTGCAGGTAGACACAAGATGCTGCAGTAACTCAGCGGGGCAGGCAGCGTCTCTGGAGAGAAGCAATGGGTGACGATTCGGGTCGAGACCAGGAAAGGTCGCCTATTTCCTGCGCTCCATAGATGCTGCCTCACCCGCTGAGTTTCTCCAGCAATTTTGTCTACCAAGCGATATATAAGGTGCTGTTCCTCCAATTTGCGCTGGGCCTCACTCTGACAGTGGAGGAGGTCCAGGACAGAAAGATCAGACTGGGAATGGGAGGGGCAGTTGAAGTGCTGAGCAACCGGGAGATCAGGTAGGTTTAGGCAGACTGAGCGGAGCGGATGAGAGACAGTGCGCTACGCGGTGACTGCATTGTGCATTGTTGTGGTCGCCCCCATCACAGGAAACATATGGAGGATGTGGAGAGGGTGCAGAACACATTGGACACACTTGCATTGTTTCCATGGTTGATAGGACACCTGATGGTATATAACATTATGCGAGGCATAGATAGGGTAGACAGTCAGAACCTTTTTCCCGGGGTACAAATGGCAAAGACCTTCCATGCTCTGTGAAAAATAAACTTTCCTCCCACCTCTCCCCTTAAACTCTGCCCCTCTAACCTTGAAGGTTTGGAAACAGGCCCTTGGGCCAACGAGGTCACGCTGACCCTCAATCCACCCTTTACACGAGCTCTATGTTATCCTGCTTTCTCATCCACTCCCTATGTGATAGGGACAATTTGCAGAGGCCAATTAACCTACAAATCCGCACGTCTATGGGATGTGGGAGAAAACAGGAGCACCCGGAAGAAACCCACATGGTCACAGGGAGAACATGCCAGCTCCACACAGACAGTACTCGTGGTCAGGATGGAACCCGGGGCTCTGGCGCTGTGATGAGTTGGAATTGATGGCATCTGTTCTGTTTGGATAGCGTGCAAAACAAAGCTTTCCACTGTACCTCGGTACACGTGACAATCATAAACCTGACCCTAATTAACACAGAACCAATTATCTGATCATCATTGAGGAGGCATTTAGACAGAAACACAAACAACATGGGAATAGAAGAATGGAGACCATGTGCAGGTAGAATTGCCATCATGTTCGGCATAGACATTGTGGGATGAAACACCTGTCCCTGTGCTGTATTGTTCTATGTTCTATGAATGGGATAGTGCAGGAACAGGCCCTTCGGCCCACAATGTCTGTGCCGACCATAATGCCAAGTTAAACTAATCTCTTCTGCCTGCACGTGATCCATTTCTCTCCCTTTCCTGCATATAGGATCATGTGATAAGAATAGAATTAGGCCATTCGGCCCACCAAGTCTATTCCACCATTTAATCATGACTAATCTACCTCTTCCTCCTAACCCCATTTTCCTGCCTTTTCCCCCATAACTTCTAACCCCCATACTAATCAAAAATCTATCTCGGCCTTAAATATATCCACTGACTTGGCCTCCACAGTCTTCTGTTGCAAAGAATTCCACAGATTCACCACCCTCTGACTAAAAGCATTTTTCCTCATCTCCTTCCTAATGGAACATCCTTTAATTCTGAGGCTGTGACCTCTGGTCCTAGACTCTCCCACTAGTGGAAACATCCCCTCCACATGCACTCTATCCAGGCCTTTCACTATTATAACCATATAATAACCATATAACAATTACAGCACGGAAACAGGCCATCTCGGCCCTTCTGTCCGTGCCGAACACCTGCTCTCACCTAGTCCCATCTACCTGCACTCAGACCATAACCCTCCATTCCTTTCCCGTCCATATACCTATCCAATTCATTTTTAAATGATAAAATCGAACCTGCCTCCACCACTTGCACTGGAAGCTCATTCCACACAGCTACCACTCTCTGAGTAAAGATGTTGCCCCTAAACTTTTGTCCCTTAATTCTCAAATCAGAGGTTCACCCCTCATTCTTCTAAACTCCAGTGAGTACAGGCCCAGTGCCGACAAACGCTCATCATATGTTAACCCTGGGATCATTGTGATTGTTCCTTCTCCTCCAGCTGTGATGACCCAGAGGTGGAAGACTATGGGAACAAGTGGAGTATGAGTGCCATGCTGCGGTACCTGAAGCAGGAAGGAGTGGACACGGCTGGTAAGTGGCACCGTCAGCGTGACGCGGGGCCCTCCCCGGGACACCAGCTCGCCCAGTGAAAGCTGCACAGATGGACAGCTCAGAGAGGAAGCCTTTGTTGCAGAGCTCGGGGTGCGGGGTGGGGGGGGGGGGAGATCCATGTTGGTGGACTGGAGCATGGATCAATAGACAATAGGTGCAGTAGGCCTTTCGGCCCTTCAAGCCAGCACCGCCATTCAATGTGATCATGGCTGATCATCCCCAATCAGTACCCCGTTCCTGCCTTCTCCCCATATCCCCTGACTCTGCTATCTTTAAGAGCCCTATCTAGCTCTCTCTTGAAAGTATCCAGAGAACCAGCCTCCACCGCCCTCTGAGGCAGAGAATTCCACAGACTCACCACTCTCTGTGAGAAAAAGTGTTTCCTCGTCTCCGTTCTAAATGGTTTACCCCTTATTCTTAAATTGTGGCCCCTGGTTCTGGACTCCCCCAACATCAGGAACAGCCCTGCAGGTCATGGGGGGTGGGAAGCATTGCCCCGTGGGAGAGAGGACATTCTATGATGATCCCCAGACAGTAGGTGTGTCCAATCTGTAGAGAGACCGGTTCAAGTCTACAACTCCCTGAAGGTGGCAACACAAGTAGATAGAGTGGTAAAGGAGGTGTATGGTATGCTTGGCGTCATCGGTCACGCCGTTGTGTACAAGGTTCAGGAAGACATGAGTTAGTTAGTTTATTGTCACGTGTACCGAGGTACAGTGAAAAGCTTTTGTTGTGTGCTAACCAGTCAGCAGAAAGACAACACATGATTGCAATCTGAATTAGAGTCCAATGAAGGGTCTCGACCCGAAACGTCACCCATTCCTTCTCTGCTGCATGTCCCGCTGAGTTACTCCAGCATTTTGTGTCTACCACATGAGTACAATCGATCCATTTAGAGTGTATAGATACATGATAAGGGAATAACGTTTAGTGCAAGGTAAAGTCTGATCAAGGATAGTCCGAGGGTCACCAACGAGGTAGATAGTAGTTCAGCACTGCTCTCTAGTTGGGGCAGAATGATTCAGTTGCCTGATAACATTTGCCCGCTTTATAGGACATTGGTCAGGCTGCATGTGGAGTATTGCGTGCAGTTCTGGTCGCCCCCATTACAGCAAGGATGTGGGGGCTTTGGAGAGGGTGCAGAGGAGGTTCACCAGAACGATGCCTGGATTAGAGGGTTTCAGCTACAGGGAGAGGCTGGACAGACTTGGATTGTTTTCTCTGCTACACTGGAGGTTGCGGGAGACCTGATAGAAGTTTATAAAATTATGAGAGACATAGATAGAATATATAGATAGAATTATTTCCTTTGCTCCATAGATGCTGCCTCAGCCGCTGAGTTTCTCCAGCATTTTTGTCTACCTTAGATAGAATAGATAGGAGAACCTTTTCTTCCTGCGATGGAAACGTCAAAGTTGTTTTGGGCACAGCTTTAAGGTGAGAGAGGCAAAATTTAAAGGAGATGTGTGGGGCAAGATTATTTACACAGAGGGTGGTGGGTGCATGGAACGTGATGGTGGAGGCAGATACGATAGTGGTATGTAAGAGACTATTAGATTGGCACGTGGCTATGCAGGGGATGGAGGGATCATGTGCAGGCAGATGAGAGTTGGTCCTGGCATGATGTTGTGGGCTGAAGGCGTAATGCTGCACTGTTCTGTGTTCATCACTGACCCACTGGTGGCCAGAGATTGTGTGTAGAAGCTGCTGGGAGGCCAGTTCTATCTCTGTCTCCTCTTCCCCTGCAGCTTTGATGTCTCGGATTGAGGATCTCATTATCAAGGCACTCATCTCAGCAGAAATCCACATCGCTGCTGCCACCAAGATGTTCGTGCCTCACAAAGGCAACTGCTTTGGTAAGTCTCTGAGTCACTTGATGGTCAGCCACGCTGACATAGTTCCTCAGGGTACAGAAGGAGGCTGATCATCAAACTTGGAACGTATTCTCTGGAGCGCCAGAGGTT